>JABXWE010035445.1:0-16596 GCA_014611495.1 Limonius californicus
CCTTACAAAATTGTACGTTAGCTTGCCAAAAAGGAATATACTAAGAAAACATGTTCAATTTCCGCTCTCGGTTCTGGATTTTTCAATAGCTTATTGTCAGGGTGTAGCGCCAGTGTGGTCCTGTTGGTAGAGCACTGGGCTCCGGTGCTGAAGAAGGTCGGGAGTTCAAATCCCCGACTACCCAGTCGCTTTAAAGACAAGAGGCAATAAATGCGTTTGCCTAATGCGTGATGCTCACCACGTCACCACATGTCATGCATTAGACACGGACAACCGGTAGTGAGAGTAAAGATACGGGAGCTCTGAACTTCCGCCCTGCAGGTCAAAGCCCTCCATGGGGTATAGAGCCTCCCCATTAGTGGCAGGATGGTATTTGATAAATGTTTACATTTTAAATTTTATTAAATTATTATCAGAGATATCCCGAGCTATTGATGACCTGGTTCAAAACCGATATTTACGTTAGTCTAGTTTTTAGGAAGTAAATACTATAGTATAGGAAAGTAAGAAAGAAATGATAATAATGTATAATATTAGAAACTTATAGAAAATCTTAAACTCAGTATTTGGAAACGTCTTTTAAATCTGATCCAAAATGAAGTATGGCTTTGTATTTCATGTTCACTTTTAGATTCTGCTGTAACGCCTTGTATAGCATTTTGTGAATATTTGTATAATTATTTGCGTTAATGATTTGTATATACAATATATATTATATTTATCATATGAGGATTTTAATTATAATACTTTCACGTTCATTTGGCTGAACTTGATTTTGCAATGCAAATTTTGGATACATTTTCTACATTTCGGAACATAATCAAGTTGGCAACAATAATAGTATTTAAAGCATGATCTAGTTTCCTTCAAGTTATATCGTTGTTGCCTCACCGAAAAATGCCTGGTAATCCCTGGTTTACATGTAAAGAAATGGTAAATGCAAGTAAAATAACAGACCCAGATTTAGGAATTTAATTTCAAAGTTCAAAATTTTCAAATATCCATTTTATTTAGGTATAAATATTTATTTACAATTTTTAATAATAATAAAATTACAGCATAGATTTATAATTACATAAAACCTAAAATATACTATTTTTCTGGTGTATCTATTTTACACTGACTGGAATTGTCTGTCCAACTTTTCTGTACAATCTCGTGGGAGTAGTACCAATTTTCGCCTAAGTAACATATATTTCTATTTTTTCGCGATATGCTTTGATATTTTGGAGATACTCGCGGCACCAGGTTTGTAATCTGTTTGATTCCACAATAACTTGACGCTTGTTTATAGTTTTATATTTAAATCCCATGCGATTATTAATTCCTAGCAGTGTACTTTCGGAACACTTTATTGCAGTATAATCTGCATTCAGTCTTTGATTTAACCATTTTACCGTAAGCAAACATTTTTCTCGGTACATTTGATATATTTTTAGCCGGATTCAATGTTCGCTATCAGTCCACGGTGTCCACACTTTTAAATAAAATACCTACTTTGCACAGAAGTTCATCAGCAACTGTTTTGCGCTGTTTACTTCTTAAGGTTATTAATTATGTCATTGAGGCAGACAATAAGGCAACGATCTAATGTATCGTCTGAAACTAAACTTATTACACATGCAAGTTAATTAAGGAAGCTAATTTTGATACAAAGTCTAGTAGGTTCAACGTACATAAGAACTATTCAACTAAACAATGAATTAAAAGAAGAGACTTTAAGCTTCTTGCTTAAGTCACAACCCCTAGCTAACTTCAGCATCCTGGCAATATGTAAATTTATCTGAAAGGGGTCGGTGCTAACTCAGCTTAAAGCACCGACCGCAGCTGCGTTACAAATAGCTTGTAAATCCTTGTTCTGAAGCAGATAACGGTATAATTTGAAGTAGACTGTACGTGGATTGCTCGAATCGGTCTTTCTTCAAGATCATGTGGTTATTTAAATGAATATCTTATTGTTTTTAATTTTGCTAGCTATTAAATCGTTTCAATCAAGGTGTCTTCTTAAGGAAGATACCTTACAGTTTTTGTATCATTCTGTAGTTTCGCTGAGACAGAGACTGTTTCGTGGATTTAGTTTTATTTTATAGATTACTGTGTGACTTGGTACTGTGGGTTACATTCATTATTGTTCGTAAACGGAAACGAAAGTCAAACATGTTTTTTCTGTAGATAAACACTTATGAAAATAAAAGAAATTGAGAATAACGTGATTGCATTTTTTGAAATCTATAAAAAACTGTTTCAGGGTAATCGTATCACGGAGTTAGTTCAGAGGTTAGAACGTCTTCGAAATGGGGTTTCGGTGATAGTCGAAATTTTACTTAGACGCTTCGTAAGATTTTTAATTGCCAGTTAATTATTTAACCGATTACTAATAGTTTAATCGGAACGTCAGTAATTTTATTAAATACTGTTTAACTGATTTCATTATACTACTAAATTACTATACTATTTATCAATCATTTATTTTTTTAATGTAGTTAAATTAATATTAGATTATTTACAATTATTTTGTTCCATATGACTGTATTAGCTTGAAGTAAAAGTAAGCACAAGCAAGTGATATAATTTTTCGTCTTGCTTCTCTTATTGGTCTTCGTGTTGTTGCATATACTTTTTCTACATGTACCTACTTGTGCAATAAAACTTTACTTCTGTTCCTTAACGTAACCTAAAGATGCCGGTTTGTATAGTTGTACATTCTATTTTTAATAATAGAGCACGTGTCTTCAACAAGCTGTGCACCGGCCTCTCGTCTGTTACATGCTTCTCCTCAGCGCTAAGGTAGGAGCACGTCGGCCTACAGTTTAACGACAAATCCGAACGATAGAAAATCTACGGAAAGTTTTTTGGCATTAAGACCCCCGGATTGCCAACCGGAATGGGGAATTGTGTGTGGTGAGTTGCAGCACAACATTTTTATTAACCGGGTGATAAGCTATGAAATCGAACCCAAGCCTAAATCGACGCTGTCGTCCAGAAAGCAAGCTCTCTGCCGTTTCCGAGTTTCCACCACCAATAATAAAGTACGTATAACCGTTAAGATAATGTTTATCCAGGCGAAATGCTTAAGCAGGTGTTTCTGTAATTCAGTGTTTTTAAAACATGAACATATTTAATTCGCTTCTTTTCTTTTATACAAAAACAATATTAGACCAACCTTATCAATGGCTTAACATTAGTATTCACTGAACCAATTAGTATTTTCTGCCTTTAGCAACATATTTTTTAGTTAAACATTCTAAACTTCAAAATAAAAACCAGTATAATATATGAAATATTTAATTATTACAAGTTTTCCAACAACACTGTTTATATACGCTCAAATTTGAGTCCAAATTAGCGATAAAATTAAAAATATGGCGAGGTTTAACGATGCGGGGCATCATAAACGTCACAAGTCCATTTTAAATAAATATCTCTTAAATGTCCCAAAATTAGCATAAATATGCTATAAAATCACAACAAATGTTATCAGAAAATTGTTGAGAGCCTAAATGCTGCGTCGAGATATAAATCATCACTTGTTGATTGCGGCCGTATTCCTGCTAATTTATTTCCGTCAAATTAAATTTGCGCGATTAATTTGTTCAGGACCTTGTGTTTACACAATAAATCTGAAACGTAAATTTTATTTTAGTTGCTGAATAGCAACAGTTACATTTTAGAGAAACAATCCACAAATTTTCATTTTAATGCAAAATTCGGCTGGATTGTGTGGTTTGAAAGTAAAGTATGGAATAAATTTGAGATCAATGGAACAAATTCGGTTTTAAAACCTCAAAAACCCTGTATTTGAAAATTCAAGAATTCCGCTGCCGTTTAATATAAACTGAAACTCTGAGAATGCAAGGATGTACCCGTATTTTTTCTTGTTTGTCAAACATTAATATTGTCTTAGAGAAAAATGGGAAAAGGTATTCAATTGCCGAATTAGTTAGTGTAGCTCTAATAGATATCGAACTATTCGCACGTCACCAGAATTTCTCACTAAAAATACACCCTTTCAATATATCAATCTTTTCCAAAATTGTATGATTAATGTTGGTGATCGGATCAACAATTGCACTGCAATTAGTACCGTTGTCCCAGGTTTCTGTCCCTCATAGTACATACAAATAATTTCTATTCCCAGTGGATGGAGACTGCCTGGATTGTTGTCGGTGCTCGAGGCTACATTGCGTATTGCATTTGCTAATTATCTGGATTCCTCATGATTATTCCGGGACTTCAAAACGGTTATTGTGTCTTCCCATTAAGAGAAAAATATTAAGTATTTGGGATAATCGTTAAGCTGATTTGTGCATTAATGATTACTTATAATTTAATCTCAAACATTATGATGATATGTTTTAAATTGCGTATTTGAAATCTAGTTTAAATATGTTTTCTATATAAATGTATGGAAAATATTGATTTCGAATTTAAGACGTTAGTAATGAATATATAGGGTTATATTCTTGAGGCTTTCGCGGTTTCTCGAACTGAAAATATTACAATTTACTTTCGGCTTAGACCGCGTCGTCATTTGGGAACTACACCCAGCATTATCAGGTAAGCACCGACCTGTAGCTTGTTTGCCTTTACGAAGCGATTAAGTATTATTGTCCTGGCAAACATAATACATTAACATCAAATCCTTGTCCGCCCAAAGGTTTAAATAATCTACGCCTTGTCACGGCCTTGTTTAGGCAGACAGGACCTACGAACAAATATTGCTCAAACTTCTAGCGCAAATGCTTGTAAAGGCAGACAAGCTACAGGTCGGGCTTTACCTAATAATGCTGGGTGTAGTTCCCAAATGACGACCGGTCTAAGCCGAAAGTACATTGTAATATTGGCAATATATAGGGTTGTTACTTTATCTTGTAACAGGTAGATAGGCTACACACATTACAGCTGTTTGTATTCCATAGGTACCTTAGTAAACTTTACATTGTACTAAGAATGGAATACAATGAAACTATTTACTTATAAATAAAATGCAGTTTTGCAATAGGCACATTTACAATATTTATTTCTTAGAATTTAACACTAATTAAAAACGTAATAAATCTTGAAACTGTTGCCCACCTTGCTGTTCACATAAGTCAATCCGCCGTAGAAGAGAATTTCTAACACGAGTTACCATGTGTGGGGTGATTGACCTACATGATTCAATAATTCTATCATGTAAATCTTCCTCAGTTTCTACGGGAGTTTTCGTTTTTTACCTTACCTCACAAAAAGAAATCTAACGGAGTCAAGTCCGGAGTAAGTGGAGGCCAAGGATGAATTCCACCGCTTGCAATTAATCCATTAGGAAAGTTTCATCTTGGTAGTTTCTTACAATTCTATGGAAGTGAACAGGTGCTCCGTCATTTTGCAACCACATACGCTATCTAACATAAAGAGTAATGTCTTCTAAAAGTTGAGGTAAATCAGTTTCTAATATCTGTAAATACATTTCCCCATTTGAACTGCCCTCATAGAAGTGGGGACCAACAATAAAGTTGTCAACGATACCGCACCACATATTTACAGTAAAAATTCTTTGAAAGTATGCTTGCCTAATCCAATGTGGGTTATATTGCGAATAGAAATGGCAATTGTGTCTATTTACTAACCCATTGTTACTAAACGTCACTTCGTTAGAAAATAGAATATTTCTTAAAAACATTGGATCAGTATAGTCACTTCTCGACTCACGACGGGGTTCGGGTCCGCAACTTCGGACGTAAGTCGAAATGTTCGTACGTCGAAATGGTCGTAAGTCGAATTTCATACAAAAACGCCTGAAGCATGCAAGATATGTATGTATGTATATGATATATATTTGACGAAAACTATAAAAAATTGATACATTTTTAAAATTTATTATGAAATTTTTTCGTCGGAAGTGCGAATGGTCGTAAGTCGAGGTGGTCGTAACTTGAGAAGTGACTATAGTAACTTCGTTTCTTAAATATTGACAGAAATTAACTCGACGTGGGTAATCATCTTCAGTAAGGTCACTAATGTGATGTGGTAAGGATGAAACCGGTCTGCTTTTAAAATGGTAAATACTGAACTTGGCTAAAGCCTACACTTCTTGCAATTACAAGTTGACTTATATGCGGATTACCAGTTAGTTGTTCGAGGACTTCAGCTTTTACGGTTGTGACATGTCGTCTCTTCTTTGGCTTGGAAAACTGTCCATATTGCTGCAAATTTCGTTCCAAACACCTAAAGACGTTATGTGATGGAAGAGATCTATCAGGGTATCTTTGTGCATATCGTCGTACTGCTAAGTCCGCCGCCCCTCTGCATTCGCCCAAAATCAACATCATACCCTGAAAAATAGTTAGACGTCTTGAAACTGTTTTAAGAAACGAAGACAAATTTGTTAATGTCGAGAATGATTAGGAACGTGGAAAACGAGCTAGCAGTGTTAGAGGTAACCACTCAGAATCTCCATGTAAATCAAAGAGATTTAAGCACAAATCTGGGTATTAGTAGAACTTTAGTTAAAGAATTCAGATAGCAAATGTATTTTATCCCTATCAGTTTACTTTGCACAAACTGTATGGAAATAGCTCTCAGAGAAGATTACAATTATGTAATTTCTTCCAGAACTAGCTTCCTCTGAATCTATCTTCTTAAAATTTTGTGTTCTTTAGCGATAAGGCGAAATTGGTAAACAATGGTAAAGTGGCGTAAGGTAACCATACTACACGTCTTCCATGAAAATTTAACTGGACATCGTTACTTGGATTACCTATAAAACATTTTACTTGGATTGTTGGAAAATGTACAACTCAATGTACGACAAAAACGTACAGTTAGATTGTTTTGAATTACATAAATAATGTACTTGGAGAAATTGGATTGACAGAGGAGCTCAGTCACCAAGAAGCTGCGATGTCGTTCCAGTAGACTATTTTCTTTGGGTTACAATTTTTATACTATAAAAATTCAACAATCTCAGTTGCTAAAATAGTTGTATGTTGGGTTCCATCAACCACTTTTAAAGGGGACAACTTAGTTGGTCCACCCTGTATAGCAGGAATATAAAAAAAGTCTTAAGAGGAAGGCAGCAGTTGCCTATTAGCAGTACTCAAAACCAATTTTTGGGATGGTGACTTGTTATACTTCAGAGTAATATCATAAACTTATATTCGTTATATTAAAAAGCCTAATTTTTATTTAAATAAATAGCTCGGGTTTTTTCTTATTGACGTGATATACAAGTTGGTATACATATTTTGCAATACTATAGAGATACGCAAGCAATACACTTTTAGAAACAACAAAGACTACATTTATAAGAACACAACAATCGCAAATTTTGTGTTAAAATTACGAATGGATTGAATATCTCCGGAGTGGCCAAAATAACTATAACAATCTCAATGCAGTTGAGAAGAGAAACAAACTACCTACATATGTGTTAGAGCAAAATGTGATATTCAAGCCGTTTAAAAACATGATTGTTTCTGCTATATTTCTCAAGAGAAACAAATTAAAATTTTTGTATGCTTGAAGTTTTAAAAAAGTGTTTCTATTGAATACCGTGGTAGTTTGTAAAATCAAATACAAATACAATTTGTATATACTAGGGCAGCGTTTTAAGTTTTTATAAAAACTAGGAAAGAAAAAGATTTATTTGGTTAAACTGTTTTATTGTTTTTCAAAATATTCGCCTTTAAGATTTATACACTTTTGCATGCGTTCAAACCAATTCTCGAAGCATTTTTTCCACTCTGAAACATGGTTTTTGAAGGCTGCAACAGCTTCTTGAGGTGATGAAAATCGCCTTCCACGCATTTTTTGTTTGATATTCGGGAACACAAAGAAGTCGTTAGGTGATAAATCAGGTGAATATGGGCAATGAGACATTATTTCGATGTTTTTCTCCTTCAAATAATCAATTGTTTGACGTCCTATGTGAGAGCTGGCATTGTCATGATGAAGAATGATGACACGTTTTCGGTTGTTTTTCCCGATTTCGTCGATGACTTCTGGAAAACAAATTGTTGTTTACCATTCACCGTTAACTGTTCTTCCATGCTCTAAAGGAATGTTTGCGACATGTCGAGGAAACAAACGATCATTTTCTTGGAAGAGCTTCGTGAACGAACAACTTTTGTGGGAATCGGTTCATCTTGGAACGCCCAAACAGTGGGTTGTTGCTTAGTTTCCGGTTCATACGGATATATCTAAGTTTCGTCGCCTGTTACGATGTTGTATACGGATTTTGCAGTTCCTCGGTCGAATTTTTTGAGCATTTCCTTACACCAATTAGCACAAGCCCTTTCTGAGCTTGGATCAAATTATGCGGAATCCATCGGGAAAAGATCTTTTTATCAGCTAAATGTTCATACAAAATGGAATACACTGCAGTCTTCGATATGCCTAAGGATGTTTCGACGTTTTTTCGAATATCAACCGATTTTGGTCGACCTTCTCGAAATTCATCACTGACGGACGTACGGTCACGATGAAATTTTACAAACCAATCGTAAACAGTCTTTTTTGATGGTGAATCATTACCAAAAGTTTAACGAAGCGATTTTATACATTGTTGTTGAGTTAAGCCTTTACTAAAATCGTAAAAAATCATCCAACGAAAACTTCTTCTTCTTCTTCTTATTGGTCTTCATGACGCTAGTTGGGTCTTGCCCAAATCAACAACCGCTCTCCACTTTGTTCTGTCCTGTGCTGCTGCCCTCCAGTTAGCAATTTTTAATTTTCTAAGATCTTCTTCCATTTCATCTCTCCACCTCTTGTGGGGTCTGCCTCTAGTTCTTGATCCTTCCGTTACTTTCTTCGCACTCCCATTCTCCGCCATCATTGCCACATGTCCTGCCCATCTAATCCTTCCTGCCTTGTAGATTGCCGCTATGTTTGTTGGTCCCAGTGTTTCATCTATTTCCCTGTTGTTTCTTCTTCTCCACGCATCTCCTTCTCTTATGGGACCCGTAATAGATCTTATAATTTTTCTTCCGAATATCCTTAGCATATTTTCTTGTTTTTGTGTTAGTGACCATGTCTCACTTCCATATAACACTACCGAACGAATTATTGTTTTATACATTTTCAGTTTCGTTTCTCTCGATAGCAGGTTGGATTTTATTAGGTGTTTCAGTGCATACGCTAGTTTAGTACCCTGTAGTATCTATCCTCAGCTTTATTTCTTCTTCTATTTCATTATTCGTGGTTATTACTGAGCCTAAATATTTGAAAGACTCTACCGGTTCGAAATTATATTCATCTATCGTTACGTTTTGGCGTACTCTTGCTCTTCTTTGTCTTCCCACTGTAAGGTTTTTGATTTTTCTTCATTTATTCCAAGCCCTATTCTTTCTGCTTCTCGTACCATTTCTATGAAACTTTCTTTAACTGCCAGTGTTCCTCTCTCTATTAAGTCTATATCGTCTGCAAATACTAGCATCTGTTTGCTTGTGTTCAATATTGTGCCTTTCTAGTTGATTGTTAGGCTTCTTATTACTTTTTGTAGTACGAGGTTAAACAATGTTGTCAATAAGCAGCCTCTCTGTCGTAGCCCGGTTTTTATCTCGAAGGCTTCCGATGTGTTGTTTTAGATTAGCACTTTGCTTCTTGAGCCTTCCATTGATATTTCCACCATACATACCATACCATAAGCCTTAATTTTTCTGGTATTCCAAATCCTTTCATTATGTACCATAATGCTTTATCCAACGAAACCCTTCACGTGAAATTTCCATTTTTTCACAAAATTGCTTTGTTTAAACGCTCACTGTAAACGAACTAATCGGTCAATTTCTAAGCTGCCACATTTTTTATAATAACAAATGTCAAAATTTACGAAAATAGTAATGTCACATCTCAATAGCGCCACCTAGTGGTCGTTTGTAAAACTTAAAAGACTGCCCTCGTATCACCTGATCTTGTTGACAACATAAAACATAACTACTATTGAAGTAAAAATCAGAAAATGATGCAATTAATAAAAATGTATGCGTATGCTATGTCTCTCAATAGATATATGTTCAAATTGGTTTTGGTTTCGCTGAGAAAAAGTGTTATCTTATATATTTCTCTAATTTTTAAAAACAATTTTATTAACCCTGCCATTGTCAAATAGCTTACAAATACATGGTGTTAAAAATTTTTTAGCTGATATTGTATCTCTCAAAATAGTTCAAGAATAGTTTTTGTAAATACGCTAGTATCAACAAACTAGTCGTTTACTTTCAAAGAAACTAAAAATAAATTTAAAAGACGCAATTTTCTCCCATTTAACTAACCTTGTATAAACCTGCAAAATTACTCCTATTACATAATGTTATATATTATATATCGATGACGTCACAAGTAAGTTTACAGTGTGAAGGACGTACCGAAATTTAAACAAATTTAAATGTTCCAGAATGTGTTGAATAATTGGTGTTCTCTAAACTTTGCATTCATTTCATGCTTAACTTCCAAACAGTACGTTTAAAGATAAATATTTGAAACCCCGGACGGTCGAGGTAGGTAAGTATTTACAAACTAATTCGTATTACTTACACTCAGATTACGTAGCCTAATAAAGAGCATGTCGTGACAAAAGAAACAATCCTAGTCTTGCAGTGCAAGGGGATCATTTTGATAGTTACTGAACCGTTGACTGAATGGGCAATTTCGCTGTAGACTGCACACGCATGGGAGGGGTCCCATTCCGGCCCTAGCACGACGTAGAAATACCATATTAAATAAACAGCCCTCTTCGATTTACAGATGTTTACTTATATGCGATTCTGTTACGATGTGGGTGCTATTTTATTGCCTTATTGGCCCGGGTTATTTGCTGACTCGGCAGAAATTAGTTTTTGTCCTCTTTTTCCGAGTCTGTGTGTGCGATTTTATGCAAAAACGGGACGTAAATCTACTCAATTTATGTGGGACGTAAAACTCAGACTTGATCGAGCTTAAATTTGGTTTGGTAATTTTAGAATGTTAGTAATAATTGGAAACTGTTGCTTATTTTTAGCTTTTGAGTTACACCAACCTTAAGGAAATGAGAAATTGACGGAACGAAAGTTGCAAGGAAAAAACTAAAACTCGAAATAATGTGACAACATTCAACAGTTGAATTTATTACCTACAAAGTTTAGTTCCTTGAATCACGCTGTATAAGGTGGCCTAGTAATGCAATATATTTTATTATAGGATTTGTATTTTGCAAAAGTGTGGATTCAAATATTACTTGACTGCTTATGGCATCCACATTTTTCACTTTACCGAGTGTTTCAACGCACCCTGTATTAGTCTGAATTTGTGTGTTAGTCTGAATTTGTGTATTCAAGTTAACGATTACGGTCTGACCCAGCATAGGAACCTCTTAGATTGATAAATATTAAAAATTGTTTTCTTGAATAAGTTTTTTAACGTAAATCTGGGTATTTGTTTCCTTTTCAATCTTTATAATCTTAAAGAATTCGCTTTGAAAGAGCGTTGTGAAAACTAGGTTATAAACTGAAACAGTGAACCATCAGAAAATATCCTTAGAATAAACCATTATGTATTTTGATCTATACTTGCCTTCTACAATTTAACTTTCTTCCACAGTTCACTTACTATTTGAAGCAAATATTCATTTTAAAGTTAATAGAAACTAATTGTTTTGCAGAAAAAATTTAAGATTTTAAGTTGTTCGGGTCCGTATCCCTCACCTTTGACATCTAAATTGTAAGCCATTTAGTATTTAAAAACGTATAATCTGCTTTAAACTTTAGTTTCTGGTATTGGTTATTAAGATTTATATTGGACTTGGATACGCTGTAGAAGTGCTGTTTAATTGATACCTCTTTTATACAAAAAATATATTCATATGAAATGCACCACCCATTAAAAATAGAGCTACGTTTTTGAAAATTTGCTAAAATAATGTTTTAATATTGCTTATGAAATTATCACTATTTCCATTAAAAAAATCAAATGGTTGTGGTGTTCGCCTACTGTCTCTCATCAACTTGTTGCTTAGAAACAAAACAATATCTAGTAAACATTAATTAGTTGTTTCGAGATTTTGTCACATTTTCTGACAGAACTAATGTTTTGAAATGCCTCCAGTAATACAGCGTAGAAATTTTAACTATATTTTCCGATTTTGAAAGAGGTCCAATTATCGGCATGAAAGAAACGACTTTCTTTTCGTGAAATTGGTAGAAATTGCAAGAATATGGTCTGCGTGGTCAGAAGAAGGCATTCAGCGACATCCTCCAGCTGGTAGACCTTCACGTAGCAGCAATGTTCGTGAAGATCGACTTCTTCGAAGAATGGCTACACGAGACCGCTTTCAAACACAAGGTATGTTGCTGTAGACTGGATGCTAGCTCTTCGCCGCCGCGTGCCAGTGGCAACAATTTACAGAAGAATCTCTTCTTTTGGACTTTTATCCTACCGTCCATTCCAACGGCTCCCTTTAACTGCACATCACAAGGCTGTTAGGCTTGCTTGGTGTCAAGAGCGGCAGCATAGGAATCAGCAATGGAACGACATTGTCTTCAGTCACGAATCAAGATTTTGTTTGTGGGCAAATGACAGCCATAGGAAGGTACGTCGATATCGAGGAGAAAGACGAAATCTAGAGTTTGTTGAAAGACGCCGTACAGGTTTAACACCTGGAGTTATGGTTTCAGGTGCGATTTGTTTCGGTAGAAGATCACCTCTTGTGTTCGTCCCAGGCACTTTAAATGCTCATCGCTATATTCATAATGTCCTGGAACCGGTGTTAGTACCACTCATGTAGACATTGTCAAACGGTATTTTCCAACTGGATAACACACGTCCAGAACGTACCTCCAACAAGCACAATTGCAAATGTTGCCCTGGCCTGCACGATCACCGGACTTATCGCCGGTCGAACATCTTTGGGACATGATGGAAAACGTAGACCACTTGATAGAAAGCATGCCACGATGAGGAAATGCTTGCATTGCTGTTCATGGTGATGTTACACATTATCAATTTTGTTTGCGTTGTTGTTAATGTTTTCTTATAATTGTTAATCTTTTTTTATGAAAACCTGATAATTTCATATACAATAATGAAACATTATTTTAGCAAAGTTTAAAACCGTAGCTTTATTTTTAATGGGTGGTGCATTTCATACAAAACCCTTTTCCTACAAATTAGCCAACTGTACCATCAACGAGGCATGGAAGTAGCATTTATTGGAAGATGCTGTCTTTAAAATAAAGTTTTTCAATACTGTTTAATTATGAAGCGAAGATTTTGAGTTTGTAAAGACGAATCCGTTCGATATTTCGCTTATTTGGAGTTTTACAAACATTATTTTTGGACAGATGATAATAAGTAGTGCTCCCTATGTACCGACACTGTCAAACATATTGTTTGGCTATTCCAACGACGCTTAGTGTTGATCATTGCTTGAAACGTTGTTCTCTGCAGTGCCCCGTTAACAAAAAAATAATTTCTCTAGGAGTTCTCCTATAATAATTTAAAAATTGTTGTGTATTTTATCTCTCAGTGCAAATTAGTGCGGTATTCATATAAAATCAAAAATAAAACAAAAGTACGCGTAGGTGATATTACGCACCCCGAAAACAGAATTGTGCTGATACGCTCTTCCTATGCACTTTTAACTGGGGCATTTGTTATTTCCAAATAGGTTTGTGTCGGCGGTTATCGATTGCAGTGGTTGGGGCGTTAATTTGTTTAGTTAAAATCGGTTTTAAAACTACTAGAGCATTGTATTTAGGCTGTGTCAGCGTAATTTATTTTAAGACGCATGGCGTTCTTTTTGGACTAACCCAGCTTACGAGGGCAGCCTTTTAAGTTTTTACAAAAACTAGGAATGAAAAAGATGCTTTTGGAACAAGCTGTTTTATTGCTGTTCAAAATATTCACCTTTAAGATTTATACATGCATTGCATGTGTTCAAATCAATTCTCGAAACATTTTTTCCACTCTGAAATTGGTATCTCAAAAATATGGTTTGTGAAGGCGTCAACAGCTTCTTGAGGTGATGAAAATCGTTGTCCACGCATTTTTTGTTTGACATTCGGGAACACAAAGAAGTTGTTTAACGTGCTGTGTGAGTGCTGGCATTGTCATGATGAAGAATGATGCGACGTTTTCGGTTGTTTTTCCTGTTTTCGTCAATGATTTCTGGCAAACAAATTGTTGTATACCATTCAGCATTAACTGTTCTTCGATTCTAAAGGAATGATTGCGACATGTCCAGTACAACCGAAGAAACAAGCCATCATTTTCTTGGAAGTGCTTTGTGAACGTAGAACTTTTGTGGTATTCTGTTCATCTTGGAACACCCAAATAGTGGATTGTTGCTTAGTTTCAGGTTCATACGAATATATCCAAGTTTCGTCACCTGTTACTATATTGTATATGGATTTTGCAGTTCCTCAGTCGAATTTTTTGAGCATTTCCTTACACCAATTAACATGAGCCTTTTTTTTAGCTTCGGTCAAATTATGCGGAATCCATCGGGAACAGATCTTTTTCACAGCTAAATGTTCGTGTAAAAACGAATGTGCTGCAGTCTTCGATATGTCTAAGGATCCCTCTATCTCACTGTAAGTCACATACCGACCTTCTTCAATCGTGTTGCACACAGCATCGATGGTCTTTGGAATAACAACCGATTTTGGTCGATCTTCACGAAATTCATCACTGACGGACGCACGACCACGACGAGATTCTGCAAAACAATTGTAAACAGACTTTTCTGATGGTGCTTCATTGCCAAAAGTTGATCGAAGGGATTCTACGCATTGTTGTTGAGTTAGGCTTTTACTAAAATCGTAAACAATGATCTAACTAAAACTTTGACGTGAAATTTCCATTTCTTCACAAATTTACTTTTTTAACGCTCACTGTAAAGAAACTACTCGGTCTATTGCGTAGCTGCCACGTTTTAACAATAAAAAATGTGAAATTTTACGAAAATAGTAACGACACATTTCAATAGGGCCACCTAGTAGTCGTTTGTAAAAACTTAAAAAGGCTACCCTCGCATCCCCGCTGAGCACATTTCGTGCTATACACGGGGCCCACATCCCCTATGCTCTAACTAAACTAAGACACCCCAAATATCCTGGGACAGTGCAGTGTTCAGTATTTGAACCTAAGTAGTAATAAAATAAAATATTGATAATTGCAACGTGTTTCTTTTTCTTCTTGGTAAATCCTTTGGGTCTGGTACAACTGGGCGCCGCCGACTGGACGCCGGCCGACTCGGCGCCAGGCCACTGGGCGTCAAGCCAACTGGGCGTCAAGCCAACTGGGCACCCGCCAACTCGGCGCCAAGTCAACTCGGTGCCAGCCCAAAACTAATATTTAAATTAAAAAAGGAATAAAGTCCCACCATAAGAAAAACAATACTAAAATAAATCCACAGGAAAAAATCCAGGAAAATAAAATTAAAATTTTGAAAGTTGCTGTTCTGCAAAACACTTAACTTCTTTTCGCTTTATTCTATAAATCAGACTCCCTTTTCTATTATTTTGCTTAAGTGCTATATTTCTTTTTCTCTACCTCTTTTTATGTAATAATTAACACTGTTTTTTTGATAAACTTTATTTATTAAATTAACAAATTTATATTTACATTTTTAACTTAAAGTTAATTGTGCGAGTAGTGTGGCCAACAGCACGAATAAAATTTTGTAACCTGACCTAACCTTTTTTTTTTCTCTCATTCATTCATACTACTCCCCCTCCCCCCGAACCGCTTTCGCATTACTTCAGGGGGGCGCGGGCGTCCCTTACACACTAACCATTCATGCAGCATGTACCCTAATCTTAACTAAGTGAAATGCGGTCGCCTAAGCTGAGATTCGAAACCACAGCGGAACGACTGCAAATCGCTGTGGCCTCGAGTGGCAACGTGTTGCCGCGCTATACCACCGAGGCCCCAACCTCACCTAACCTAACCTAACGTAACCGCCTGTACAATTTGTAAATTGTTTGTTGTAAGCAGAAAGTTTTCTAGCGTTTGTCAAAATAATAATATCCTGCTGAGGATTTAGTAAAAATTCATGGTAAAATTTTGTGTTGCGTTATGCCTGGGTATACTTGGCTCGAGATGGGTTGGCGCCTAGTTGGCTTGACACCCAGTTGGCTTGGCGAGCAGTTGGCTTGGCGCCCACTCGGCGGCACCAAGTTGGCGGCGCCAAGTTGGCGGCGCCAAGTTGGCGGCGCCAAGTTTGCAGCGCCCAGTTGTCCCTTACCCTTTAGGGCGTCGGATTGGGTTCCAGACTTTGTTTCTTTCACCCACTTTTTCCATTTCTTCCCTTCCCGTGCCATGGTTTACATTTCATTTAGAGTTTTTTCCTCTTCTTATTCTCACTTCTTCTATTCTTTCCATCCAAGTTTTCCTTGGTCTGTCTCTCTTCTTTTTCTTCTTTTTACAGTCTCCATTACTCTCCTCACTATTCTTATTAGGTTTATTCTTGCTATATTATATTTTCCAGTTTTGTGATGATAGGTTCTTGTTTAGTTACATTTCTTATTTGTGTCTTACTTTATCAAATGTTGTTCTTCCGCTATTTTTCTTAGATACTTCATATCTATAGCGTTTGTTTAACATTTAAATATTATGCTTTCTTTGGAGGTAGAAGCGCAT
>JABXWE010035446.1:0-13812 GCA_014611495.1 Limonius californicus
ATCCAGTTTTCACACATATTTACGGGTTATTCAAAAGCATAGGGCTTGCAGCGGAGTATGAAATTATCTGAAAGCAGCATTAACGGATTGAAAGAGTATTAGCAAAGAGCTTTAGAAATAATATAGCAGGCGGAACAGGTAATGGTGTTATTCATTACGTCCCTAGTTTTGCATGTTTTTCCTTTTCAGTGAAAAAAATTTAATTTTAAATCCTATTTGGAATATTAATTACTTTATCTATCAAAATAATTACAAGCACAAGAAAAATTAAGGCAGAGCAAGAATATGTTGCTGTTATTAGTTATATTTTTGTCAGACACTACAAAAAATACTACTTGTAGTTGATTATTGATCGTGTTTTGGCCCACTAATGAGGTAGTACACGTCACTGATGTTAATGACATCATTATTTTTATATAAGATATTATTAACAAAGCCAACAACATCGTTCTGTTAACGCCGTGTGAGTGTAATATTATAAATTAATCACCTTATAAATAACGAAGTGCACTGCAATTACTGATTCTTGCACCTAATATATCGGACGTTTCTGAAAAGGTTTAAGCAACTTGAGTGTGACAGTCTTGGAAAGCAAATAGCACCTATTCCAAGATTATTAGTTAGGCATTTCCAGAAATACTAGCCAACAGCTATTCTTGGCCCATCAACATAGATAGAAACTGAAGAATGCCAATCTACAAATTCTAAGTAGCTAAGTTTTAAAGTTTGTTTTTACTACAATTTACAAGTGATAAGATTTTTCTCTTTTTCCCTAGCATAAGTTGCAAATAGCAACATTGCAGAGGTGCAAGCTGACGTTAATCACCATTTACATTGTTGTAAGATACACGGTGGCCCACCCTAAAACTGTTACATTACACATTAAAAAGATCGATGAATTTCCTTTACAGAATTTTTTTTATTTTTGGATTCCGAGCACTAGTTCCCCAGGAAATTCAGACCAACGTTTCACGGTAGTAAATGATCAAAATGAGTACCACCAGCGTCCATACACTAATAAAGGTGCGGTTCAAATTGTCATCGCACATTCTGAAGCATTTGTGGAGTGATGAGACGGCATTCGTTGATTATACCTTGTCGTAAATCTGATAAAGAATAGGATTGGCTTGTGTAAATTTGGCGGCTTTAAATCTGGCGACCTTGCCGGCCATTCAATAGCGCTCTTCCAATCCATCGACCCAGAAACCTTTGATCTAAATACTGTCGAACAATCGGTGCTTAATTCGGAGGAGCTCTGTCCTGTTGGAATATCAAATGATCTTCGAGGTAATCATTCTTTATAATATCAGTTAACATTGAATCAATGTGGTCTTGTAACAATTCCAAGTTCATCTGTCCAGTCAAGTTACTAGGTAAGAAAAAAAGACCAACGAGACGATCACCAAAAGTATCGGCCCAAACATTTAATTTTTCGGGGCGTTTAGTATATGTTTAGTGAAATATCCTATATACCAATAGCGACAATTATAGCTATTGCCTGTACCGTTTACGACAAATGTACATTCTTCTTTAATGAGTTCTTGTAGGAAATTAATCTTGTAGGGATAATACTTGTGGTATTTCAAAATTCGTTCTGTTCGCATTTTATAACAACCGTTCTACTATTCATCAGTTAAACAGAATTATTGAAGATACCGAGAATGGCTTTGAACACAGAAAATGTGCGGAAGCTACCTTTCTGATGTCAGACATACCTTTGTCAGCGTACGGCATGAAGGAATAATTACTAAATTAATAAAATGCAAAACACTGAGCTACCTTGTCCGCATTGTGAAATCATTTCTCCACCACCGCTAGTTTTCAACAATTGTAAACTCAGCAACTTCTGAAATTAAACCAATACAAGTAGAAGTTCCCCAGGGCTCGATACTGGGACCTATTCCATTCAATGTTTCGTTCAAGAAATACCTGGACAACCAAACACTACACTTGCAATGTTTGCCGATGATACGGCTATACTTGGCCAAAGCATAGATCTATCAATACCACAATTAATAAAGTTCAAGATATTATCACCCAATGGTTTAAGTAGTGGAATCTTCAACTCAGCCCACGAAAATCTGAAGCCAAAATCTTTACACTTCGCAGATTGTAAAACGTTCACAACTTGCACCGAGGAAGGTGTCTCAACGGTAGAGCGTTTACCTTTCATTCGGGTTCTTGGATTCCAACCCCCGGGCTGTCTGTCTTGACTTAGGTTTTTCGTTGTTTTCTTAGGCCATACAGGTAAATGCTGAGACAGTATCATCCACGAAATTCCAATATCCAATTTTCCTGGCCTTCCCTTGTCTAAGTGTATTTTTAATTTCTAAATTAGCCAGTGCTTCTGTAGACATTTTCAACGTTTTTGCCACTTGTTTCCTCAACTTTTTATTGTCATTATAAGGTCTCATCATCACAAATCATGAGGTTTGTATTGATAAACTAACAGTTTAAACTGTTAGTTTATCAAGACAAACCTCATGATTTGTGATAATGCAAGTGAAATATCAAAACTACCGGTTGTTTAATTGCAGACAATAATCTTATTAAATGTTTAGACAGACGAAATTCTATACCAAATTACATAAAAAATATACAGCATAAAATTGTCACTTAGGTCATCAGCATCAAATAGCTGCACCAAAATGCAATTAGTCATCATCAGACTGTAGCAAAGATTCTCCCATTTAACAATATATAATGTTTAAGAATGAAACAAAAATAATGTGGCTCCAACAGTGGGTCGCTTTTATAAAACTATCTGTATACGAAACTTTTCCACTGGTAATTTTCTAAATATTGTTAAAAAGAGTTAGGTGTAGAAGTGAGGGATAAATAACTACCTACAATTTGCATACCAAACTGTAAGTGTGCATAATTGACTAGAAAGATAATGATGACTATATAATGAATTATAAGAACTAAAGAGACTGTAGCGGTAATTCCTAGTACTTGTAAATTTTAAAGACTGCGTCTGTAAGCTGCGTTTGAAAAGGGACTTACATTCCCATTACTGGCTGAAGGGGGGCTTAAGGTTCCCGTGCGGAAGTCGACTGACCCCTACAGCGGCCCACACCTTTGTGGGAACGAACCTACGTTGATTTTTCGTTTTCACAACTGGCGGATCGAGGACCAAATCATCTTTTGGAATAGTGCCAAAAGTGGGTACTATTAAATACCTTGGAGTACACCTTGAGAAGAGGCTAACGTGAGGATACCATATTAATAAAAATGTTAACAAGCCTTATGTAAGGTTGATAAAATTATATCCATTGTTAAATAAAAAAATCTCCCCTAAACATTGCATGCCGTACACCCATACACACCACCATCATTCGATCCATCTTAACTTGTCGGTGCCCAGCTCGGTGTAACGCTAGTGAATCACAATAAACAAAATTCAAGCTAATTAAATCACAGTGTGCAAGATAATATTATATACCCCTTGAAGGACCCCCCAAATACATCGTGAACTAACTATACCAATCATCGAATAATTCACATTTAAATTCTACAAAGGTTATCACGAAAAACCAGAATTTAGCCCGGCGACTCAGACGTACCCACTTGGAAGAAGAACCATTTATAAACGCTTGAAGAGGATATACTATCTGAACGAGCAGACAGTGATTAAGATTTAATTAGTGACGGGAATTATTAATTCCATTTCCGCCTAAACTGTACTGAGCTATAGGTCAACTATGATCTTGCAAAACTAGATCAACAATATTTAAAAAAAAGCGTTGAAAACTGCTGCGATTAATACTTGATACAATAGCCATTTGCTTTGTACTCAACATATGATCAACAACAATGTGACCCAAAACCGGGACTTCCACTGCTTCATTTCTTGTCGAATTTTCGCTCATTTCGCTTCTTATTGGCGACAGACACGGTCTTTAGTAATTTTCTTACTAACGCCTAGACATATTTATAATTCTTCTACTGGCACATTCATTGTTTCCGAAGACGGAATTATTTCAACTCTTTCTGAAATCGAATAAACCACTGTAAACGTTCAAAGAAAGCAACGACAACTACGAAAAAAAGACAAATGTTTACGCCAACGCATAGTCTAATCATTACATAAATACTCCAGAACATTGACTACCCTGAAAATTTGTACTGCGTTACCGCGGGAAGTAATGCTCGGAATGCAAAAATAAAAAATACTACTGTAAAGCAAATTCATCAAGCTTTCAAATGGTATGTCTTTTGATAACCCTTGCCATTTAATATTTTTAGGGTGAAAATAACCCCAGTTTTGGGGTTGAAGCTAGAACATGTCCCATGTTTAATGTCACAAAACACGCCTACTATTATTGCTGGACCACCCTGTATGTTTAAAATTTGATCCTTGAACGTATGCTGTACTTATTTCGTTATAGTTAGCTTGGAAGGGTATTTTCTGACAGGTATTTGCAACGATTCTTGTCTTTATTAACAACTGCAACTGGAGCGGTTCCTACCTGCTATTTTCGCGGGCTCACTCTCAAATTACAACAATAGCAGAGCAAAATAAGACGTAGGTCACGCTTTCAAACGTTGAACATCAGTGCAATCATTCTTCTACATCGCAAGCGTTGTTACCGGAGTCATCTTCCGTTACGCAATAGTAGAGCAGTAAACCAAGGAGCAAGGTCGTAAATCTGCCCCTGAAACTTAATAGAATACGCAGCGCTTAACAAGTTGTAATGTAGGCAAATCAAATTAATGGCAGAGATAATAAAATTTTGACCTTGACAAAGTGACACGGATTACTTACATAGTAACAATGTGCCAAGCAATTACATTACACGTGTAAATAAAAATAACCCGTGTAATGCGTCTATGGTTTAGTGCCGCCTTCGTGCGTTTGCAATAATCACATTTAATTGCCTAAAAAGATCACTTCATTCCACGTACTCCTACATGCTCGTTTTCACTTTTTTATTATACAGGGTGATTCTAAACATGTGCGAAAAACTTTAGCCACATGTGGCTGAGGTTATTTAACCCCTAGATCACCTAGTAAATTTATTTTAATTTCGACCCCGATAAGGGACTTCAAAGTTTTTTACGTCAATTCATTAACATGTAAATAACTGTTTGTTCCTTGTCAAATTTCGATAATCTTCGTTGTTTTGAAAAGCTAACAGTCCAAGCATAATTTCCAGTAAAGGAAAATGTACAACTGAGTGTGAAAAGTATATCAAAACTTACCCAGAAGTGAAAAATTTGCATTGATGTAAGAAAGCTTTGAAACGTTATACCTCCGTAACGGCGACGAATTTGAAAAACAATTACTAGGCGATTTAAGGGTGTAAATATCCTCAGCTATAAGTAGTTAAAGGCTTTCGCAAACATTTAAGATCGCTGTGTATACTGCATCTAGGAGGAATGTTAGAAACGAATGATTGGCTGTTAGAACAGTGAACTAATTATTACGAAAAGCAAACAATTTTCAAACTCATAAGGACTTCCGAGCGGATTCTTAATTAACTCACTCAAGCGTTGTGCAATTTGTTAATGAGGAAGAAAACTCCTGTAATAGGAAAATTAATTGTTGGAGTTGGTAACGTTGTGTGCAGAAATCGCAACCACTCCAAACATTGTTTTTGTAATTACGTTTTCAAGAGCGGAAGGGTTAAGCTAAATACCACAATTTCCAAAAAATGTCTATAATTATGCAAAGTGTTATATTCTAACTACAGTATAGCAACATTGGATTATTAGGTTGTTACAACCATTGTGGTTGCTATTTTATAGTCGGAAGCAAACAGCTACATAATATCCAAAATAAAAACGATGATTGCCACTATGGTCCAAGGGAATATTAATATCAAATGGTAAGCACACCTAATGACGTCTTATAGAGTTTAACAACGACAAATGTCATTATGGTCGAATGCATTAACCATATCCAAAGCTAAACACCGCTAATGGTGTATTATAGAATTTAAAAACGACGAATGTCATTACTGTCAAATGAACTGTTAACATCGACTGTTTACCTTATGGTATATTATAAAACAACGAGTATCGTTATGGTCCTATGCAATATATCCATTGCTAAATATATCTTATGGTATATTATGTCATTATGGTCGAATGCATTTTTAAAATCTAATATTAAGCACAATCAGTGGTATATTATAGAATATAAAAACGATTAATGTCATTATAATAGAACGGAATATTAACATCGAATGGTAAGCACATTTAGTGATATATTATAGAATCTGAAAACGACGAATGTCCTTTTGGTGAAATATTAACAAGAATTTTAAACACATCTAATGATACCTATATTATAGATAGTAGCAACGACGAATGTCATTATGGGCAAATTTATTATTAATATCTAATGTTAAATATATCAAATGGTATATTCTAGACTAATAACGGTGAATGTCATTTTGGATAAATTTATCATTAACATCCAAGGTTAAACAGATGTAATGGTATATATTGTAGTATGTAACAACGACGAATGTCTTTATGGTCAAACACATTATGAACATCGAATGTTTACATAGCTACGAGTCGTTACGGTCGATTGATTGCATTATCCATATCTAATCTGAAACACCGCTAATGATATAGTATAGCATATAAAAACGACGAACATCATTTTTAAAAACGGAATATTAACATCGACGTTCAACACATCTACTGATGTATTATAGAATGTAGCAACGACGTATGTCATTATGATCCAATGTATTATCCATATCCAACATTAAACACCGCTAATGGTATAGTGCAGCATAAAAAAACGACGAATGTCATTATGTTCGAACGGAATATTAACATCGAATGTGAAACACAAATAATGATGTATTATAGAATTTAACTCGAAGGAATGCCATTATAGTCAAATGAATATTAACATGTAATGGTATATTATAGACTGTAATAAGGCCAAATTTATTATTAACATCCAATGTTAAACAGATGTAATGGTATTTTATAGAATGTAACAACGACGAATGTCTTTATGGTCGAATACATTATAAACATCGAATGTTAAATATATAGCTAAGGGTCATTATGGTCGAGTGCTTTTTCTATATCTAACGTAAAACGCCGCTAATGATATAGTATAGCATATAAAAACGACGAATGTCATTATGTTCGAATGGAATATTAACATCGAATGTGAAACACAAATAATGATATATTATACATTATAGACTTTAACTACAACGAATGACATTACGGTAAAATGTGATATTAACATCTAATGGCAAATAGACCTAATGGTATAATATAGACTGTAATAAAGACGAATGTCATTTTGTACGAATTTATTATTAACTACCAATGGCATATAGATGTAATGGTATATTATAGAATGTACCAATGACGAATGTCTTTTATGGTCGAATACATTATAAACATTGAATGTTAAACATATCTAAGGATACATTATAAAACGAAGAATATAATTATGGTCGAATGCATTATTAACATGGAACGTTAAACACTTATAACGGTGTATTATATAATTTAATAACACCGCATGTCAATATGGTCAAATGTAATATTAACATCGAATGTTAAACACATCCGGCAATATAGTCAAATGCAATATTAATAGCGAATGTCAAACACATCTAGTAGTATATTATAGAATGTCATATTGTCTAATATTTAGAACAATTAGAAATAACAAAGGTTTCAGTAAATGAATGATTATTTCTTTTTCGCAATAAAGATATGCGGAAGCAAGTAATTTACGATAAGAAACGGTATTACCAGAATTTTTTAAATACAAGAAGGGTTAACTCAAAGCACATACTGCTCTAGAATTCTTGCAAAATATTTCGTAATATGGTGAAATACTTTCAGCTGCTGCATATTTGCCCTTAGCGTTTTTTTTTCTGGCAGTCGACTTAAGATCTCGACCCGGTTGCTTGCTAAGACCTCAGCGCCGACGACAAGTACTGCGAGAGTCAGCCGAAACAACTGAAAGGTAACGCACGTGGTTTTGAGCCGGAGTTTTTTTTGGCAGCGCCTCTGCTAAATTAAGTTATCGTATCGCTTTTCCCGCCTGGGAGCAGAATATTCTTCTCGACATGTAGTCGGATTAAATATTGGCAGAGTGTTACGCTTTATTAAAAACAATTTAGTGTTAAATTGTTCTCTCGACCTGTGTCGGATTACAGCCATTAACCCCGTGACCACAAGAACACTTGAAATTTCCCATTTCCCGAAGAAAGTCCACCCTTCAGGGGCGTGCCTGCGATTTTTGTCTGTGTTGCATGGACCTATGAATACCCCAAATTGTGCCTCTATCTACTCGCTACCGAAGAAAACTAACGTAAAACTTACCAATGTACTATACAGTGATGTTTCCCCTGTTTACCGTGCTTAGTTGGTAACTAAGAAATGAAACAATTTAATTCCCTTGTTATATTAAAAGTGAGGCAACGTTCAGTTCCCCATCGTTTCATTACTTGTTAAGGTTAAAGTGTAATTAATTTTAGTAAAGCCGAACGTCGTCGGTTGTGTAGATGTGTGTGTGTTTAGTAAAGTAAATATCGTAAGTCCGTGGCGGCGAGCTCTTTGGTTTGGACGTCCCAACTCCCCTTTTGTTCAACTATAGTTATTACCGTTCTGATTGTATTTTTTTGTACTATGTGTGTTACCACCAATTTCAAGCAATAGAGCTATATTTGTCTTAAAATACACCATAGTTTTTATTTCTGGGTACTTTATTGTGCATGAACTTTGTAAGCATCAAAAACAGGGGGAGGCACAATAAGGGTGAGTTCGATTCCCGTAAGCTGCTGGTTTCTCGGACCTCCTACGAGAACCATCATTCAGCTGTAACCTAGAGGGCGGCGCCCATTAATTTCGACTTATCCTGTATACAAGTACGTTGAATTTCCTTCCCTATATAATAAAAAAAATAAAACAGTAACAGTTTAAAATTGCATACCAACAGAGCTAAATGTATTGGATTAGAAAGGTTATGGCACTAAATATATTAAAGTTGTGATACCATACTGATTGTTGATTGACTAAGGAATAAATAATGATGCCACACGACATTTATATCTATATTTAGTTTTCTGATTAATATGGACGAAAAGCTTATGAAATGGTATTGGTAAGGCTGTACGTCCAATTAAGGAGTTCGGCCTGCAAGGTGCAAAGTCAGAACTCCCGTATCCTTGCTTTCACACTCATTTGTTGTGTGTCAAATTCGTGATATGGTGATGTGGTGGGCAGCACGAATTAGTCAACCGCGGTATTAATTACCCCTTGTTCATTCGAATGCAGGTACCCAATTATTTAAAGCGACTGCCGGGTAAGATGAAATTCGTTTGCTTCATAATGGTGTTATTAAAAATATTTATGCACCTATTATAGCTCTTGATTTCCGATGCTATGTCGTTCAATGTGAAGGAAAAATGGATGTAAATTGTGTGTAATAGAAAATTGTTAAATGTTACCACTACATGAAATTGGTGGAATTTTAATCAGAAATTTATTTCTAAGTCCTTAGTTGTTACTCATGAAGTAGATTTCAAATATGAGTTCTGTAATTTTTTGTTGAGAATTAAATATGTAAAAGAAATACGTACAGTACGTACGAGAGATGTACACAAAATGTTCATTATAAGAGTAGCTTCAATAAAACTCGATTTTTTTATTCTATATGGGTTTACATTTCCACAGCAGTGTTTGAAATTGAAATGTATAACTCAAAGAAATTTGATACTGAATTATAAATAAAAAAACTATAAACATAATCAAATACTGTTTTAAGTTAGGTGTATTTTTATATCCAACATTTTTTAACTGTGGATTTATTTGCTATATTTAAAAAAGATTCGTAAATATGGTTACTTAGAAGCCTTTTGCAGTCGATTAGTTGTTACCGTTCCTGGGCACGATTTTTATTATTATTATTATTATTATTATTATACTATGGTGCTTCAACATCTCGGGTCACTAGCACCCTGGTTTAGTTAAATGCAAGACAAATATATAGATACATATAGTAGGTAAGGTAGCTTATTTAGTTTTTTGCACTTTGTCACAACAAAACTGTTTGCAATATAATTTACAGTAACAGGATATCGGGTTCTGTTTAATCACATGAAAATGTAAATAGTTTTGTTTAATTATAGCAGTGTATTTGCTAACGCGTTATTACAGCGTTGGGTTATTCACTCCGACCGTGAACCGATAATTGGTATTGTGATAGTTTAGCTGCAATTGTTCGATTATGTAACAACTATTATTGAACAACTTGCAAAATTATTTCCTTTATTAGTGCGGATGGCGGTTTTAATTTAAAATTATCCTACTTTCATTGCCAACATTTTAGTTTAATAAATAATACACCAATGCATTTAAGATAAAAAGTAGGCAATTGTGAACGTGGCGACCTAAATGGTAGTTTTACTCGCTTAAGATCAACTTTTTGCTAAATACTTGACCTAAGGCCATGCACCAAATATGCTTAATGAACAGACAAACAATTAAACATCTACAAGATCATTTGGTAACACATTGGTGTATACTATAGAGTATAGACGAACAATTGGATTGGCCCACGCAAAGATCCTTGAGGCACACCACCTTCAGTTGTGGTGAGAATGTGGCGATATAAATATTACTTTTACTCTAAAAACACTTGAGATCACTATTTTTGGTAAATATTTGACCGAAGACCATCCAGTAATCATTGAATGAGCAAAAAAGAATTAACATTGACAAGGTCATTTACCAAGTAATTGATGTAGACAAACAACTGGATTGGCCCAAGCAAAGTTCCTTAAGACACCCCACTTTCGACGTTTCGATACATCGACAGGCCACGAACGTGGCGTTCTAAATATTAGCTATACTCTAAAAACACTTGAGATTAAAGTGTTTATTAAATATTTTACCTAAGACCATCTACCAAATTAGATTAGTGAATGAGCAAATAAGATTAAAAATTGACAAGGTCATTTGCCAAGCAATTGATGTATACAAACTATTGGATTGGTCCAATCAATATTCCTTGAGGCACCCCACTTTCAATTTTTCGATACAATGACAAATGTGGCGTCGAAAATATTGGTTTTACTCTAAAAACACTTGAGATCAAACTTTTTATTAAATATTTGACCTAAGACCATCTACCAAATTAGATTAGTGAATGAGCAAATAAGATTAAAAATTGACAAGGTCATTTGCCAAGTAATTGATATAGACAAATAATTGGATTGGCCCAAGCAAAGTTCATTTAGGCACCCCACTTTCGACTTTTCGATACAACGACAGGCCACGAACGTGGGGACCTAAATATTGGTTATACTCTAACAACATTTGAGATCAAAATGTTTATTAAATATTTAATCTAAGATCATCTACCAAATTAGATTAGTGAATGAGCAAAAAAGAATTAAAAATTGACAAGCTTATTTACCAAGTAATTGATGTAGACTAACTATTGGATTGGTCCAACCAAAGTTCCTTGATGCACCCCACTTCTAATTTATATACAACGACAGGCCACAAACGTGACGTCCTAAATATTGGCTATACTCTAAAAACATTTGAGATTAAAGTGTTTATTAAATATTTGACCTAAGACCATCTACCAAATTAGATTAGTGAATGAGCAAATAAGATTAAAAATTGACAAGGTCATTTGCCAAGTAATTGATGTAGACAAACAATTGGATTGGTCCACGCAAAGTTCCCTAAGGCACACCACTTTCAATTTTTCTGATACCTGAACACTGACTATTGAGTACTATATCATCATCGTCATCATCATCATAATTGTAATCCTCGTTTGTAATATATTAAAAAAATACTTACTGTTAAATATTCACTACTATACATTAAATATTCACAACCAACTAGTGTATATTTAATCGGAAATAATAAATATCTTCTGAATAGAATAGAATAATTAGTACTGAATACTGAGAGCTGAATAATAAGTACTGTATATTCAATACTGAACATGTACCTTTGAATACTGAAATATTGATTACTGAATGCCGAGTAATGAGTACTATCTATTTAATAATACATGTTTACCGTTGATCGCAGTTTTTAATATTGAACACAAAATAGTAATAATTATTGAATCTTCTTCTTAGAGTGATTTATTTCTTACGAGACGTAGCGATCCTCTCTCCTACATCTGTGTTGCGCATTTCGAGTGCCACTAACATAGAGGACCTACAGCTTAACGTGGGCTCCGAACCACGGGAAGTGTAAACACTTTTACTCCAGAGAAGATTTACTCTGCGGGACACCTCGCTTGTTTGCTATTGCTATTGTCTTGTGAGGTATAATGGCCGTTAAAGATCTGATGTTCCGGTACTGGAAATTGAATCCAGGTCTTTCAGCGTAGAAGTCTAACGCCCACGGCCGCCCCAATTATTGAATGTTAAGTATTAAATACTGTATATTGAATAGCAAATATTCACTACAGTCTATTAGTATGCAGTATTCACTACAAAGATTTAAACAATCATAACCAAGTACTGAATACTTAATAGGAAATTTGAATATCTTCTAAATACCGTTGAAAAAATTAGTAATGAATATTGGTAGTTGAATAATAAATACTGTATATTCAATACTGAATGTTCTATACTCACTACTAAAATAGGACTATTAATTATTGAATATTAACGTCTAATGTTAAATAGATGTAATGGTATATCATAGCATATAAAAACGACCAATGTTATTATGTTCGAACGGAATACTAACATCTAATATGAAACACGTCTAATGATATATTAGAGAATTTAACTACAATAAATGTCATTTATCAAGTCATTGCTGTAGACGAGCATTCGATTGGCCCAAGCAAAGAACCTTGAGGCACCCCATTTTTAATTTGTGCTAGGAATGATATTTGTTTATTCAGTTTTACCAATTAGAATCCAAGTCGGCCCTCAGAAAACCATGCGACGCTAGGTGTCGCGAGGCAAAAAAGTACCAACTTAAAATTTTGTTAGGTCGAAGCTTGCACTCATCACCTCATGTAGATTAATTTTTTCAGAGAAATGTTTTAAAGTTAGGTTCGGGATGTTAGTTTTGGAAGACAGTGTATAAATTTGCCTTGTTTTCAGTCATAAATCCTTGAAAAAACGAAGTACCAGAAAGCTGCCAAGAAAATCTATTCGTTCACATAAATTTCCATAAATTTATATTACAGTCATTGTTCCAGACTTTTAAAAAGCCTTTTTTAAATCACAACTCGAGACACCATAAGAATTAGTTATTTCACAGTTAATACCATAATAATGACTAAACTATTTCCACTAACAGTTATACTTAAAAAACGTATTTTATTGCAAACTGACATTGTAAACCGCACAGATTTACAACCGGCGTAAAAGAACGTCCATTCATTTTTATTTCGTTTTTACTACTTTCGTATTCATCGATTATGCAACATCATTTGAAACTACTTATAACTCTGCATAACTTAGTACTAAAAGATATGAATTACTAAAATTGTTTTTATTAGAGGATCTAATATATTCATGATATACTTATTTCATTAAAACTTTTAGCTCGTAAGTAATATCAGCAAATTTAATGCTATTAACTGAACCGATTATAATAAATAGGCATACCGGTATGAAACAAGTTAGAACCTTTGATACAACCAGCAGATCTTGTACTAAAGAGCAGCGAGCTGTATTTACATTCATTTCTTAATGACTGCTTATTACTCCGAATTTTCCTGCACATTATGTCTTGTATTAGCATTCAGACCTGCTTATATAACGCTACTGTGGAAGCGCTTCCAGAAATAAATATATGTAAAGGAATGTTCTTATTAGAGTA
>JABXWE010035451.1:0-19987 GCA_014611495.1 Limonius californicus
GCAAGAAAGTTGGGATTCAAGCTATTGCATTCGGTACGTATGCGATCTTTTAATTCATCAATACTTTGTATTGGAATATTGATATAAATTTTTGATTTAAGATATCCCCAAGCAAAGAAGTCATTGCGTGACAAATCTGCAGAGCGCGGAAGCCACGGTATAGGACCGAATCTTCCTATCCAACGTCCTGGAAATCTGTCGTTAAGAAAATTTCTTGTAGCATTCGTGGAATGCGGAGGGGCTCCATCCATCTGAAACCACGGGTCATCGATGTTCAAATTTTCTATTGCCGGAATAATGTTGTTTCTTAATAGCTCTAAAAATTTGGCAGTATTGAGATTACCGTCAATAAAATATGGACCGATAAGCTTATTGGTGCAACGAAATTCAAAGAGCAATCAGCAAGGCAAAAATACTACGGGGTACCAAAAAAAGGCACTACAAATGAAATAGCACGCATATTACAAAGGAATAAAATAGTGTTCAAACCGCACTCCACTCTACGTCAACATTAGAGATCCCCTAAGGACCCAGCACATCAACTGCAGTGCCAAGGAGTATACAAAATTCCCTACTCGTGTAGAAGATATTGGACAATTTCACAGTCTGTGAAAACAAGAACACATCGGCGACTGCAGACATCGTCGAAATACATATAAGGGAAGCTATAGAAATAAAAATACCAAAGAACTTTATCCGAGAGGAGGGCCTTGTGACACCAAGTAATCTTTACAAAGGGCTCTAAAACAACATAAAATTACAGCCGAAGAATACGCACCACCGCACGGGCTTAACCAATCAACCGATATCAATCAATACAAACCCAGCATACGATTTGACAGTCTTACGCTAGGCAACCATGGCTGAGAGAACTATCGAATCCGACGGGCCAGGACTGAATACATCTTAATAATGTTACCTCAAGGTTTCTCAAAATTTGAGGCGCGACCTACTGGTGGGTCGTGGTACAAATTTAAATATGAATGTAGTTTAAAGGCGCATTTGGAGAATTTTGAACAATTTGAACAAGTCGATTCAGCTAAACGTCGCGCTAGAATTACTATTTCTGTCGAGTTTCTCTCAGTTCGCAGATCTATACTAAATTCATTTGGAATTGCTTACCAATCAACTATCGACAGCAATTACACTTCGTTATTAGACATAGTTTAAAAAGGTAGGCAAGTAGACATTATACATATGCAGTATTAATGGAATTACTATGCATGCTTCATACCTCATTAGTTTACGGAATGCGCAATCTGGTAAGTCTAACACCATTGCGAGACTTTAGTACTCTCATCGCTAAAAGATGTTATTGGAGTTATGTTCGGTGACAAAAACGTGGAAGAAGTTGCATTTATTCCACTTCCCACTAACACGATTGCACTCTGAATCGACAAAATGTCTGAGTGGGTAGAAGATTAGCTTATCAATAAAAATAAAGTTTGAAAAACCCTTACTTCCATGATATTTAAAACACCTGAATACGTATTTCAGCAACTAAACTACTACCTTCGATAGGAACTTGAACTAACTAAAGTAATTTGGCTGAAATAAATCCTTCACTAAGTCAACAACGGAAGTGCGTTGGAAATGGCAGATTAGTTGCTGATATTGGTATTCTGACACGTGATGATGTGGCTACTGGTATATCTACTACGACAGGCGAAAAACTAGCGGATTTTTTCGGAAGCCAATTTGATGAAAATTTCGAATTTAAAATACAGTTTTAGCTGTCAATTCACAATACGTATCCAACTCATCATAATCAATATTCAACTCCTGTGAAAATATTCAATTTGTATGTCCTACTTGTGCTAACTTATGGAATCAAAATTATAGTACTAACAAACAAAATCATTAGAAAGCTGGCAACAACGCAGTGTTATGCAAAGAAGAAAGATAGGAATAATATTCTGAGACAAAAAGCGCAACCAATGAATAAGAGAATGAACGGGTGTAAGAGCTATAGTAGAAACAATAGCCAGACAGAAATGGAACTGGGCCGGCCACATAATAAGAGCAGAAGATAAATAGGCGAACAGGATCATAAACTGGAAGCCACGAGTTGGTGAAAGGAATGCTGGACCGTTTAAAGGATGTGAGGACGACATTAGGGAAAGAGAAATATGGACTGACAGAAGGGGTGATTATGTCCACTACTGGACAGAGAGAATTTGATCAAATAAGAAGAAAGAGCCAGCTCTTTTTACCGCAGTTTTAAGGGTCTTTTATAGTTATACATATATTTAAGAGCATTTAATTATTAATTAATTTTTGGAAATTTGTTGTTGTATATTCTAATACTTTTAAAAGAGTCCATAATATTGCATAATTTCCAGTAATAGCAATGCACGTGAACTAACAATACTGTAAAGTCATTGTACCATCGTGAAACTCCAGTTTCTTGGCGTCTGCTAAATATTTTTCTATTAGTTTTTTAACCGCCCCGTTTGACAAAAACCTTCCACATTTTTAGACATGGGAATAGATGGAAGACAGACGTAAGTAACACAGATAATAAGGTGGATGTGGCAGCAAATTGTAATTCCGTTTGTCGAATTCTGCGGTAGAAATGACACTTGTAGGAAGACATGCATCATCTTGACTAATTAAAAAATTCGCAGTAAATTCCTGCGCACCGCTCCAAATATACCAGGAGTCTGTTGAACTTCTTCACACGCAGCAAGAATACGCGCCGTAAGTTTTTCTACAGTATCAACTGGGGTAGCATACACTAAAGTTTCAACATGACCCCACAAAAAGAAATCAAGTGGGGTCAAATCAGGAGATCGTGGAGGTCACGCCACATGCCCTCCTCGACCTATCCATCTGTTGGGAAAAGTGTTATTTAAAAATTCCCTGACTTCTGCCGAAAAACGAGCAGGTGCACCATCGTGCTGCAGCCACATTTGAAGTGGAACATCATCCAGGCGGGACATGGTGCAGGAAATTTAAATAAATTGCTCCTGTTAACCTTTGGGTAGCAGATATGGTCCAATGAGTCTATCGCCAACAATCCCGGCCCAAATGTTCACTGAAAATCTTTGTTGGTATCCTTTTTGAACCGCAGCATGGGGATTTTCATCGTCCCAAATGTGGCTGTTTCTACTGTTGAATGTTCCTTCTATCGTAAAAGATGTCTCGTCACTAAAGAGAACGTTTACTTGAAATTCTGGATCCTCATTACACCGCCGCAGAAATTTCTGGCAAAATTCTACCCTTCTGGGAAAATCTGCTTGAACCATTACTTGTACCTTCTGTGGATGGTACGGATGTAGCTGCTGCTCATGTAGTACCCCCCACACTGAAACAGGGTTCACTCCCATTTCATGAGCTATGGCTCTTGAACTAGCAGAAAGATTTTCAGCCACTCTCTCCAAAACTTCTTCCTCAAAATCCACCGTCCGCCTTGTGCTGGTAGCTCCACAGTTATGTCTGTTGACAACGAATGTACCTTCTTCTCGCAGCCGACTGAATCTACACTAAAGGCCTTGTGCAATGGATGATTCCTATTCGGAAAATGTTCTTTGTACAGGCGAGCAGCTTTGCGTGCGTTACCCCAAGCAGCTCCATACATGAACATCATGTCATGCTGTTCGGCAAAAGTATAATTCGCCATAACACAAAAATACGAAACACAACGAAAATAACGAAGAAAATAATTATCAAAAATATCACAGAACAAAAAAAAAACGAATTATAAAATGTATGGAAAGAAACGAATGCAATAAAAGTAAAAAAATGTCGAATTGCGTCAAAATTTATGTTATTTGAATGCAGGTAGGCCCAGATCGTTTTTTTTTTCAAAATTCCGTGTGACCAGTACAAAATAATTTAAAATGTAAGTTGCTTTGCCTATTTTCAGGTACTTTTTAAAGAACCTCCAAGAGGCTCTATTTTCTAAAGGAAACACTTTTGACCACACATTTATTAACAAAAGTTGTTTGCTTTGTTGTGTTTTGCAAGCCCTAGAAGTTTGTCCCTACAATTCATTCACACCCTGTATGTATTAGTAATAGTGGGTTTAGAAACAAAAAAGTTACACACTGTTGGCTCATCTTGTCACCCGGTATAATCCATTTAGACACCGCCGAAAATGAAGGAGTAGAATATTTTTTATATGTGTATTTTAACAAAACTTTTAATTGCCTCACAATATTCCGCATTTGCCATTTTTACTTACAAAAACTGTTATTCAGAAACAATGTATAAATAATTACTTGACAGAATGACATGATATTTTACAGTTGCTCATACAACAAATTAAACAGTTATTACTAATAATTCCCGAAGCTCCAATGCTATGTATACTTCGCTCCGAGTTTTTTCCTTTGTTCTTGGCATAATCACAAAAAGGCTCTGAAGACATTCTATAATGAGTTGGACTTGTCTACAATCAAATAAATTGCTTGCGCTTGTTAACAATCTGAGAAGTACAGAGTAGCGTCCTTGTACATCTAAACGCATGGAAATATTCTCAAGACAACGTTTACTTAGAATTAACCTTTTGGACGATTGAACAAATTTATTTACTACTCATATAAAATCATTAAGTAATAGAATAAGAAATAAACCGTTAACTTTCGCAGTAGAACGTATAATTATTATCTATTTCATAAATATTACAATGTTGGACTATTGAAAATACAACTATGAGACTTATAAGGGTAAAACTTCGATGCTGGTGATGATTAGGTAAAATACCCGCAGAAAGCAGAAAAAACTGAAAGAATAAAAAGAATACATCAAGAATAGAGGAGAGTAGGAATAATATCAAAAAATTAGCTGAATTTGCAAGTCTATTCGTCTTTTCCTTAAGAAATATTAAAGTTATCGCCAAGAAACGTGTGTCATAATAATCATTTAAATGACGAAAGAATTTCAGTCTGAGAAAGACAGCATAGGTATAAACTCTTCTAAATCCAACAGGAGATATCACGGTAGTTTTGTAAAATATAAACACATCCCACACACAACTTAGTCAGAAGTTTTGCACACGATCCTTTCTTTTTACCTTTGTCCTTACAAGTCTGCAGTTTCCAAAAAGTCTATTAGCTAATCCTAAAAAAACCTTATTAAATCGCACTTTAAAATATTTCCCGCTATATTTGATCTCACTTACCTAACACTAATGGTTTTCAAACAAAATTTAGTTGAAAATTGGTTTCATTTGCTAAGTTTCGTGGCTGCGTTTGGTGTCACTGGTTTACTGCGTCTTCATTGCAAATGTGAATAAAGGGAGAGGGAAGCAGAGAACTCACAGTCGCCATTGTCTTTATCCATTCGTCCTCGATATTTCAACCTGTGAACATACAGAAACTTCTTCGTTGAAAAATCTTCAAAAGTAAGTTAACTGTTTCATTGCAATTTTAGTTTTCTAATAGTAGGTAATTTCTTTTCGAATTAACTATAATGCTCATTGATTTTTTCAGACCATTAGCGCCATGGATTTACAAGCAATGGATTCTCTTGTCAAACAGCTGAAATGCGGCATCTGCAACAATTACCTAATGTTGCCACCAATTGTCCTGCTGGAAGATGGCGCAAGCGCCTGTGGCAACTGCTGTGCTTTGGTAACACCCGAGAATTGCGAAGGCCTAATGGTGAGGGAATTGGCTTTGGAGAAAACCTTGGCAAAGCTGTCCTTTCCTTGTAAGTTCCAGTCAGGCGGTTGTCAAGAACGTCTCGTCTTTGGGTATAACAACCATAAAGACGAGGATTGCGTTTACCGTCCTCTCATTTGTCCTACAAAGGAATGCCCATGGTCGGGATCCATGTTCGGTGTGCAGAAGCATTTTGCCGAGGCTCATTCCGCCATGGTGAAGAAGGCGCTTACTTTCAAGCTGAAGGTGGACCAAAATTCTGAAGAAGCCATTCTTGCTGTAATAGCCACGATTCCTTTCGTAGCGAAATGGGTCTACAATGCGAACCAACGCCAACTTTATTTGCAAATCAATTGCTTGACTCTGGACAAGGCCTCCTATAAAATTTCGATGTGCAATAGTGAGGCTTTCGGGAATAGGGTCAGCTTAAAGAAGGAAACGTGCTTGCCATACATTTCCACAGCTTGCAATAAGTTGACTTTGAAATTGGATAAGTATCTGCCAGTCTTGGAAGACCCTATCTGCGTAATGGTTAGCGTGCAGGTGACGGTTGGCACAGCGCATGGAAATGATGCAGTAGTACCACCAAAACCTGTTGGTAGTCAACCAAGAGCTGTAATTGTTCCATCCCGTGGAAAATGGGGAAACGTCAGATTCGCTGGTTATCCTCCTTTCATACCTATTGCGCAGGCTTACCGTAACTGTAAGTAAATAAAAGTAATGTTATTGTAGTAAATCGGTGTTGAGATTTAACACCTACAAGACGTGATTTTCTTTATAGACGTTCTAAAGGCTGTGTCTTTTGTTTTTCAGAAATTGACCTCTTCGGCCACCATGCGAAATCTACTGACATCTATTACTATTTTTATGTGTGCTTATATTGTTAATCTGTTGTAATGTTTAACAATTCAATAAACTGATTTTGCTTGTATTTTTTAATTAATACGTTGGTTGGTATGGTGGTGGTTTGAATTCTGTATCTGATTTTAGATATTTTTATACTGTTTGGAGTATTATTTAACGCTGCTGTTACCTTTTGCATGTGAAAGAAGTTTCAAAGACACTTATAAAAGTAAGATTTGTTACATCAGGTTTCTCATGTGCTGTTGGAGAAATGCAATTACAATATGTAGGTATATAAAAAGTTTAACGTCTTCTTCTTCTTTCTCTATTTCCCATTTATGCCCTAAGGCGTTGGGTCCTCTATCAATCTTCTACAGATGTTGCAAGCTCTCGCCATTCTCCTGACTTCCTCGATGTTTTTGTTTCTGTTCCTTGCCGCCTCCTTGATGTTGTCTTCCCATTTGACTCGGGGTCTACCTCTGGTTCTTCTTCCTTCTGCTTTAATTTGGTAGATTTTCTTGGTGTATCTTGTGTTATCCATGCGCATGAGATGTCCGTACCACTTCAATTGTTTCATTTCTATTTCAATGTTTGCTGCTTATTGGTGTAAATCGTCTCTTATGCATCTATTTCTTATTCTAACCCTTCTTGTCTTGCCCAGCACTCTTCGCAGGTATTTCATTTCCGTTGCTGTTATTTTGGATCGGTGTTTATCCAGCAGTGTCCAGGATTCTGATCCATAGAGTAGTGTGGGGAGGAATATTGTTTTATACAAGTGCATTTTTGCTTTTGGCTTAGTTATTCTTTGCCAATCACTGTGTTGTTTATTTGGTAATATATCCTATTTGTTTTGCTTATTCTGTTCTTAATTTCTTCCTCTATTCTTCCATCCTTGTGTATTATCACTCCCAAGTATTCGTACTTTTCCACATACTCCACTTGTTTTTCTTCTAATGTAATGGGTTCTGTTGCCTCTCTTTCTTCTCGCGTGATGTGCACTATTTTGCTTTTTTCTACGTTTATCTTCATACCTTTGTCTTCTAGGTTGTTTTTCCATATGTTAATATTTTCTTGCGGTTGTCTTGGATTTCCTGACACTATTAATATATCATCTGCGTATATTAGGTCTTGGGTCATTATGGGATTTAGGTTATGGTACCCTCGTCTTGTTCTCCTTTTCATAGACAACTGGGCGAATGAGATAGAAAACTTGAAGATGGAAATAAACACAAAGAAAACAAAAGTGATGATAATAAATGAAAAGCAGAAAGAAAACGGGAATAACGAGCTTACATGTAAAAATGTACCAATAGAAAGAGTAACGACAATGGAATACCTGGGAACCATCCTAACCAGTGACGGCAAGATAGAAGCAGAGCTAACCAATCGGGCAAATAAAGCAACGAGGTTATACTATTCGCTGAACAAAACAATTCTAGGCCATAAGGAAATTAAGACGGAGGTTAAAACAAAAATCCACAATACAGTTACACTACCCATAATCACATACGCAGCGGAGAACTGGACATTACAGAAAAAGCACGAAGGGAAAATAGATGCTATAGAAATGAAACACCTAAGGAAGATCACGGGAATCACTAAATGGGAACATGAAAGAAATGAGCACATAAGGGAGATTATCCAACAACCACCAATAATGGAAACAATAAAAAGAAAACAAACAAACTGGTATGGACACATATTGAGGATGGACAACGAAGGACTACCAAAGAAAATACTAGAAATGGGAAAACCGAACAGAAACAGAAGAGGAAGACCAAGAAGAAGATGGTTGGATCAAATAGAGGACATAGGAAGGTCAAAAGGGACTACCTTAGCAGAAATGAAAATTCTAGCGCAAGACAGGAAAGCGTGGAAAGAATGGACAAAAGGGGGACCAGACCCACTATCCGACGCCTGAAAGGGCAAAAGGAGTTTGCGAAAGAAGAAGAAGGTAATATATCCTATTTGTTTTGCTTATTCTGCTCTTAATTTCTTCCTCTATTCTTCCATCCTTGTTTATTATCACTCCCAAGTATTCGTACGTTTCCACATACTCCACTTGTTTTTCTTCTAATGTAATGGGTTCTGTTGCCTCTCTTTCTTCTCGCGTGATGTGCACTATTTTGCTTTTTCCTACGTTTATCTTCATACCTTTGTCTTCTAGGTTGTTTTTCCATATGTTAATATTTTCTTGCGGTTGTCTTGGATTTCCTGACACTATTAATATATCATCTGCGTATATTAGGTCAAGGGTCATTATGGGATTTAGGTTATGGTACCCTCGTCTTGTTCTCCTTTTCATTTCTTCTTTACATTTTTTAATTATGCTGTTCATGTAAACCACAAACAGCAGTGGGCTCAAACTGTCACCTTGTTTAACCCCTCTATCTATGTTAAATTCTTGTGATTTTTCTCCGATTTTTATCCTTACTACTCCCACAACTTTTTTGTTTATACTTTTGATCACTCTTATAAGCTTTGGGTTTGTTTGTAGTTCTTCCCGTGCCTTCCATATGTGCTCTCTTGGTACTTGATCGAACGCCGCCTTAAGGTCTAGGAATGCTAGGTATATCTATTTGTTCTTGTCCAACATCTTCTCTGTTATCTGTCTAATCGTGTAAATATGATTTTGTGTTTGTTTCTAGCTTATCTTCAATTACATTTCTTAACCTTTTTTCTATTATTTTCTAGGTGACTTTTACCGCTACTCGAGCTTTGTTGTTTCTCCCTTCTTATATATGGGCACTATTATATTCCTTTCCGAATCAGTCTGTATCTGTTATGGTTCCCATGCTTGTTGGAAGACATCTTTCAGCCATTTGACTATTCTTTCTCCTTCTTTCTTGAGCAGTTCTGGGGCGGTATTGCCTTCTCCTGAGGCTTTTCCATTTCGTGTATTTCTTAAGGCTATCTGAATCTCTGCCTCTGTTATACTGTTTTCTTCTTCCTCATTTCCGTTTTCTGTTTCTTCTTCTACTAGGGTTTCTTCTTCTTGTTCTTCATTTTAGGACTCCATTTGCCGTTGTTTTTAATTCCCCTCTTTGGTTAATGATGTTTATTCGGTTTTTTTCGGTTTCCTTTTAATCTTTTGATGACATTCCAGAATTGCTTTTGGTTCTCTATGTAGTTTTCTTCTATCTTTATTCCAAACTCCTACCAGGATGCCTGTTTTGCTTGTTTTACTGTCTCCTTAGCTTCGTTACGTTTCTGTATGTAGTTTGCTCTTTCTGCTTCCGTATTGGTTCTTTTAAATCTGCTCCACGCTTCTTTCTTCAGCTTGATTTTACTCCTCACTTTCTCGTTCCACCATCTTGTCCATTTCTTACGCGCACTATAGTTTATTACTTTTTTAACTCTTCTGCGGTTCGAATTATGGTTTCTTTAAATGTATTCCATCTTTCATTTAGGTGCCAGGGCGTTCCTAATTGTTGTTGTTCAATTTTCTTGTGTTAAGTGTATTATTAAACTTCCGTTCGTATTCTTCTCTTATCTGTGGAGCTTCTAATGTCTCTGTTTTAATACTTGTATGTTTCTTTCCAATTTCCCTTTTGGGTCTCGTAAATTATGTGTCTGCAATCAGAAGCCTGTGGTTAGTGCTTAATTCCGCTCTCTGATCACTTTTACATCTTGTAGTACATGTCTCATACTTCTGGTAATGGTTATATAATCAATCATGCTTTTGTGTCCTAGGGCTTCAGCTTCCTATGTTATCTTACGTATTCTCTTATGTTTGTACATTGTGTTTCCTATTAGGAGCTCATTGGTGATACAGAGATCTATCATTCTCTCTCCGTTATTATTTATTTCTCTTTCTAGTCCATATCCTCCCATTGTTCCATACCCTATTTCTTTGTTGTTGCCTATACGCGCGTTCAAGTCTCCCATGATTACGATGTGATGATTCCTACGTTGCATTTCATCTAATAGGTAGATCTTCGTGGAATTGTTCTATATCTTTTACATTGGCATTTTCTGTTGGGGCGTAGATTTGTATTCCCCCTACTTTTTCTTGCAGTTCTAAGTTGACTGTAATAATTCTTGAGTTGATGGCTTCCCATTTTGTTACTTTTGTTTCCATTTCGTTGCTGAGGATAATACCTACTCCTTCTGTTACTCTGATTCCTATTTGGGTTCCGGCGAATCTAAGGGTATGGTATACCCCTTGTCCAGCGTTTTTATACCGCTGCTATTCCTAGTATCTGTATTTTATATTTCTCCATTTCTTCTACTATTTCTACTTCCTTCTCCGTTAAAGAGGTAACATTCCATGTTCTAAATCGTATTCCATTTCTCGCTCGTCGTCGTTGTTCATTCTATCCTTGTCCGAGGCTCGTATTGTTTCTCTGAATCGTCTTACCTCGAGTGGGTGATTGGCCCAACGTCGAGGGCCCCGTTACCTCGGGACAACTAGGCCGTACCCTGGCAGGGGCCCTTACAGGGTGCTATCAGCCGGGCCAGCTAAAACCTGGTTTTTTTAGAGGTGTTACTCCTCTATCACTCCCCATTTATCCTGGCTTGTGAGAGGCAAAGCTTGAATCTAACTCTTGGATCCAGGTTAGCTGGGTAAAAAAAAAGTTTAACTATAATCTTAAAAAAACAATTAATTATTGTTCAGTACACATACATGTTGTACATATTGTTATACAGGGCGATTCTAAACATGTGCAATGCAATCTAACCACGTATATCTGAGATTATTTAACCCCTAAATCACATAGCATTTTTGTTTTAACAGGCGCCGTTTTGTGAAGGAGTTTATTAAAATTGGACAAGAAACAAAACAGTTATTTACATTGTAGTAAACTAATGTAAAAAAATGTTGAAGCCACAAATCTCACAAATCAAAAAAAATTATCTAACAACAACACCAGTAAGGTCCAGGTATCTCGAACAAGGGTCCGACAGCTACAGTCGAAGAAGGGGGGGTTCGAAGTAAGCCTAGGCGCCACCTGTTTAAAAAAATAAACCCTTGGTCTCGAAGATGACGTAGATAAACAGGAATCTCCCTGAGAGAACGGACTTACCTTACTGATAACGCTAAAATCTTTCATATAACAACAAGACACAATAAAACACAAATACTTGGCATAATCCTCGAGTATAATCACTAAATGTAAATCAAAATACAATAAAATATCAAAACTTAATGACCCCAATTAGCCCAAGTATTAAATATAAATATCATTTAACTAAAGAACAGACCACAAACGTCCCTGTCTGATTTAACAATACGTGATATGAACAATCTGAATCCTGAGAAAACGATAGTGCGTCAATAAGGACTAATTTCTAAGAAGCACCAAATTAGCTTCGCAAAATGATTAATCAATACGTAACCCGCCTAATTCACGATAAACGAGATCTCGATTATGTAAACTAAGGATAAAATACCTAGTGTTGAGGTATAAGCGCAATGACAAAAAAAAATTATAAAGTTCACGCAATATCCTCCCTTTTGAATAATTACAACAATAATAATTAAATCAGAAACTCGGAATATGCGGACCGTTTACAAAATTTATAAAATACAGTACGTGTTGAATTTGAACAAATTTACTTCGTTATAAAATTAGTTCGATATAATTGGTATAATTTGAAATTGTATAAACAATAGTTATCTGGTCGTATTCCGTCGGAGTATCTTCAGGGTCCTTGAATTTTTAAAGGAATATTTAAAACAGACCTTTTAGATGCAGAATTCCAATGACAGCGCACACCTGAGCAGACAGTTGGTGTTCACATTCGCTCTTGGAATTTGGCCTTGTAATTTTCCGTGGTGAATATACGACTTGAAAACCTCTTCAAATTCTACGACGTAGGTAAAAAAACTTCCAGTGGTTACGGAATTGTTCAGCAGCTACGAACTTTTTCCAGCAGCTCAAAATTTTTCCGGTAGTTACGAACTTTTCAGCAGCTCAAAATTTGCCTAAATAAAACACAAGACTAAATAAAGCGACCAAATTAGAATCAAACTTCCTTAGCTTACCAAAGATGTTTATCGGCAAAAGAAAAACCTCTTCAAGGGTGTAATAAATTGGTTAAAAACCAGGGAAAATCTCACTAACACCTCACAAGGTTAAGAATTCCCTTAAAACTTGAACTTTCAACAAAATTAGGAACAAATCCTTGGTCTAAATTGACCGCGATGAAATCAAGCTACACGACTTGACAGGTATCAGAATAATTCTGCCGGCTCGAGGAAATCTAAACTCCACTTGACATTGAAACTAATCATGCGCGAAAACCAAAATTTGAAACTGAAATATCGAGGCGCGCTAAACACACGCTCAAGTGAAACAACTCAGCAATATACACTGTGCGTCGAAATCGCACGTTACAGTACACCAGAGATCTGCTGCATGGGGGTAGACCGCATGGTACCAAGGTATACGTTCAACAGAAACTTCCAAATCAACATTCCCACCAAAGAGGAATGGGCAGTAAACTCCCAGGATCTACTTGCCAATGCAGGACTAATCTGGTTTACAGACGGATCCAAAATGGCAGGCGGAACTGGAGCAGGCATATTTGGACAGTCCCCAAGAGTAGAACTATCTACACCATTGGGGACTCATACGTCAGTGTTTCAGGCGGAAATAGTAGCTATCTCCGAATGTGCTGATGAATGTACTCGTAGGGCATACAAAAATTTGCCCATCACTATATACTCAGACAGCTAAGCGGCTCTTAAATCGCTCAGCAATCCTAAGAAAACCTCGCGGTTGGTATTAGAATGCTGGGAAAAACTACAGGCGATGGTGCAGCGTAACGTTAGATTTACGCTGTGTTGGATACCGGGACACAGTGGGTTTGACGGTAACAAACACGCTGATCGGCTGGCCCGGATGGGCTCCTTGGAGCACCTCTGGGGACCCGAACCAGCAGTGGGCGTACCTTAAAGCTCAATTAAGGCCACTATATTGGACAGACTGAGAAATCAGCATGTCCAAAGGTGGACACAACAACCGTTTAGGCAAGCGAGACTTCTCATAGAAGGACCAGCCCAAAAGCAAATAGACTTCCTATTAAATCTGGGGAGGAAAGACATCAAGGCCATAGTAGACCTCTTAACAGGCCATGGCCATCTGAACGAACACCTAACCGCATTGGTAATCAGAAACGATGCCCTCTGTCGGAAGTGTAAAACAGAAGAAGAAACCTCTATTCGGTGTGCAGCGGTTGCCATTCTCAGATTCAGGGACTTCGGGGTCTGGTTTCCAGAACCTGAGGACATTCGAAGAGCCCCACTGAGACAGATCCTGGCCTTCATCAAAAGGTCGGATCTGCTCTAATGAGGCACGCAACAGACAGGATGCACAATGGATCAAAAGGTCTGAGTGCTGCACATCTGGGCCCTATCAATTTAGAAATAGAATAGAATAATTAGAAAAAACAACTGGCTCTTTTTATATACCTCAATGATATCTGACGTTTCTTTACCTCATTCCACATTTTGAACCACAATTCCTTTTCTGATTCGATGTCTTCCAATTGTAAAAAGTTGCGCAAGATGAAGTACTTTCATTCCATTCCTCCAATGAAATACCTCTCATTTTACTCGGATGGAAAGGTGTCAATAAAAATACAGGCGATTTGTCTGCAGAAAATCTGACTTCTAAAGATGATATGATACAATCCAAGTAAGGAATTGTTAGAAACCTTCTGCAAAATTCGGATGGATTCCGGTAGGAGGGTTGCTTCTATGCATTTGTCGGCCAGCAACGCGAGTGGCGGTTATATTAACATTGAAAAATTTCGCAATATCCCCTGCTTCTTTCAAAACGACAGCTCTCCGTATCTTCCCGATGCTCTCTTAGTATGACGAGAATAGTTTGAATTTGCTGGTTAGCTTTAATTATGTCAAGTGCCTTCAATTGAAAAGTATTTGATACGGGTTACAGTATAGAGGAATATTTTGAAATTAATGCTACTGACACAACAAATGAAGATCTGCACGCCGCTGTATGCATTTGATATGCATTTTTGTTTTTGTTGCTGCATTACCCTCTTCAGCTATTGTCTCTAATGCTTCAACAATATTTACGAAGTGATCCTTAAAACACGGATTCTCTTGTACTTTTCTGACCATCTTCCACCTTGGAAGGCGGGAGCTCAGCCCCCCAATCCCCGCTCTGGATACGTCCTTGCCTGTATGAATGGAGGGTTGAAAATCCTCACTTTATACGCAAATCCTATCAAAGACAATGGTCAATAATCATTTGGGCTGGGTTATTAAAGAATATTATAATCGGTCCGCATATTCTCCCTAACCGACTTCATTCAACCTTGTATCTTCAATTTTAAATGAAGATACACCACTGCCATTGATCGATGAAGTTCCTTTAGCAGTTAAATGAAATTGTTGGTTCCAACATGGTGCACCGTCGCATTATGAAATACAATTGAGAAATTTCCCGAATGAAAATTTCCCGAATGAAAATTTCCCTGAGAGCTGAATTGGAAGAGGTGGTGCCGATACATAGTCTCCTAGATCACCGGATCGGACTTCGTTGAATTGTTTTCTGGAGTCATTTAACTGAAAATGGTTACAGCGAATTTGTTGTGGATCCTGAAGGTGACCTAGCTCGTATTCACGCTGCTGCTGCGTCAATAAACGAAAGTTTGCTACAGAGGATCGTTTTGTCAAATCCCAAGGCGGGCATCGATTTTGAGAAACCTGTATAGAGTTTAGATATTGCTACCACATAGGCAAATTCTTAGTAACTGAAGATATGACATTTTGGGAATCAAATATTTCATAAAAAAGTTACGTAATTCTATAGACATCATTTCGCAAAATGTTCTTTTCCTATATGTGAAAAATAAATGCGATAATAAATAAATGCTCTATGTAAAAAAATATGGAACAAATCGCAGTAAAAATATTAGTTTACTCTCGCTACGCGGTCATGGGATTTCCAAGCAACACAATTTCGTTTGTCAAAATCGAGTCAATTTATATTCGATTTATTACACTCTTGGGATTATTATTGATATGCTTCTGACGCATATTTAATTTTAAATAAGAAAGAAAATTGAAAAATATGAATATAAATACAATATGAATAAAGAATACCCACAAAATAATTATGTACATTTCCAAATCTATATATTTCATCAACATGAGACAGCAAACCAAACAGGGTCTTTTATATTAATCACTTTAATGACGATGCAGAATTTCAATCTGAGAACGATAACGTAGATCCAAACTCCATTAAATGTAACAAAAGCTACCACGGTAATTCTATAAAATATAAACTCAACCCACACACAAATTACTCACAGTTTTGCACACGGCCGGGTCTGCTTACTTTTGTTCACAGCAGTTCCCAAAGGGTACTTGCTAACCGGAACGAAACCCTACTTGTAATGGGAATTTTACATATTTCCTGCAATATTTGAGTGCATTAACTGAAAATTATATCTTCTGAAAAAATATTTGATACAAAATTAGCTTCATTTCGTAAAGGGCATAGTTGTGTTTGATACCACTAGTTTTCTTCTATTGGAAATACGAACAGCAAGCAAACAACGCAAACTCGTACTTATTTGTGTACATTAGCTTTTGCTGTAACAACCTGTGCGCGTACAGATATTTTGAAAAGTTACCCTGCCTCAACAAAATCTTAATCAGTAAGTTAATTGTTTCACTGAAACTATAATTATTTGGTAGTAATAAGTTTTTTTCTCATTCCCGTCAAACTAATATAATATAATACCTACTGATTTTGCTTAGGTCATCATCATAATGGATATCGAAGCAATGGACTCTCTTGCAGAACAGCTCAAATGCGCCATTTGCGACAATTATTTGATGTGGTCACCAATACTACTGCTGAGCGATGGTACTAACGGTTGTGGCAAATGCTGTGCTTCCGAAGCATTCAAAGATGACGATGAACTAATGGTGAGGGAATCGCTTTTAGAAGAATTTTTGAGCAAGCTATCCTTTCCTTGCAAACACAAACCAGACGGCTGTCAAGAACGTCTTTTCTTTGATTATGCAAACCATAAGGAAGAGGAATGTGTTTATCGCCCATTAATGTGCCCAACTAACGAATGCCTATGGTCGGGTCCCATGTTCCATGTACAAAATCATTTTGCCAAGGCCCATTCCGCCATGCTAAAGAAAGCGCTCAATTTCAAATTAGAGTTAAACCAAGATTCCGAAGAAACCATTTTGGTTGTAGTAGCCAAGGTTCCATTCGTAGCTAAATGCATCTACAATAAGGACCAACGTCTACTGTTTTTTGAAATCAATTGCTTCAATTTTGGCGAGATCTTCTACAATGTTTGGTTAAGCAATAGCAACGTCAGTGATAGCAGGGTCTCCTTAAAGAAGAAGAAGTGCTTGCCATACATTTCCGCAACTTCCGATGGGTTGGCTTTGAAATTGGAAAAGTATCTATCAGTCTTGGAAGATCCCACCTGTATAATACTGAGCGTGGAAGTTGTGATTGAAAGAGGCCCCGGAAATGATGAAGTCGTACATCCAAATCCTGTTGATGCTCAACAGATACCGATATATGCTCCAGATAATGGTGAAGTAGGAAATCTCGGATAAGCTGGCTATCTCCCTTTGGTACCGTCGAATCGCTAATATTAACGAGCAACGAAAAGTAAGGGTACGTTAAGGAATTAGTTTTTAAACTCGTATAACACATGTAATATATGCTTATATTATTAGCTTTTTAAGTAAGGTTTAGATAGTTATTGTTTCAAAAAACGACCTATTTGCTTACATGCAACCAAGAAAAATCAACATCCATATGTATAACGTACTTATGATTGTTTATATTGTCTCTCCATCGTAGACAATTTAATAAATTCAGTTAATTTCTATTTTTTTCTTAAAATCGTTATTGGTGGCAAGTGGTACTGTTTTTTTTAATAGAATATTTACAATTGTCGCTAATGCTGTATTTCAAATTAGTTTTAAAGTCGATTATCGGGACGTTTTAAAAGTTTTCAGAAAAAATATTCATTACCAATATGTAACAATATCAACTGAATTAGACAAAACGTAAACTTTCAATTGGGGCGAGTCAGTGAGAGTGAGAGAAACCACTGGATAAGCGTTGTTATATAAAAAATTAAAATCAAAAACTTTAGCTAACCTGGAGTTTATGAAAAACAGTGTTGTCATACAAAAACTAACAAATGTTGTAATTTTTATTTTAATTATAAGTTCCTAATGGTTGCTAGTATATAAGGAAACATTTTGATATCATATTAATGCTTAATACTGCTACATATTTTAAAATAAAGGTTGTTTGGAAGATATCTTAACCTGCTCTTTGATAATTTTTTCTCTTACGAAACCATTACATCTTCAGAAGCTTATGCAACCCGGGATGCCTAGTAAAGGTATTAATTAGTGAACAATAAAGGAAACCGATAAAATATTATATGATATAATGATTTCCAACACTTTTTATAAATATGTGGTATTCAGAAAAGTAGATTGATCCGTATATTCGTCTTTTTGAAGCCTTCGTAAGGGTTGCAGCACACTCGTATTGCATTTTGCATACTTTAATAAAATATTACAAGGTCAGAGAACATCTGGAATATACAGGGTGTACCATAACATGTTGTGCCTGTCATATATTTAATTTAATAATAAACCAAGCATTCAGAAGCGATTCCTTATAATTTCGTTGGTAATTACAGAAAGTAGTAATCGCAATATAATTTAAGAAAAACCTTCAACATTGTTTACCAAATTTCAAAATATAATCTTCATTCGGAGCACTTTTTATCATATACGACTTTAGAACAATATTTTGTGAAATGCCACAGATACATATGCCAGTAACTCGCCCAAACACATACCAATAGCGGTTTTGAACGTACCAGTAGCAAGCAGCCGAGTTACCTCAAAGCGCAATCAACATGTGGGAGAAACTTTCGTAATTAGACGAGTTACCTTAAAACAGCTGCAGCCGAATTACCTCAAAGCGCAATCAACAGGTGGGAGAAACGTTCGTAAACAGCCCAGTTACCTGAAAGCGCTGGGCAGGTGGGGTTAAGGATACCTGGAGCTGTAGCCGAGTTACCTCAAAACGCAATCAACAGGTGGGAAAAACTTTCGTAAGTAGCCGAGTTACCTTAAACACTGGGCAGATAGCCTTAAGGATACCTGCAACTGCAGCCGAATTACCTCAAAGCGCTGGACAGGTGAGGTTAAGGATACCTGGAGCTGTAGCCGAGTTACCTCAAAGCGCAATCAACATGTGGGAGAAGAGTCCGTAATCAGACGAGTTACCTCAAAGCACGGGGCGGGTAGGGTTAAGGATACCTGCAGCTTTAGCCGAATTACCTCAAAGCGCAATCAACAGGTGGGAGAAATGTTCGTAAGCAGACAAATTGTCTCAAAGCATGGGGCGGGTAGGGTTAAGAATAACTGCAACTGCAGCCGAGTTACCTCAAAGCGCAAGAAACAGGTAAAAGATTAAGAATTGCTGAAAGGACGGTTAGTTCAAAAACCCCCCTCATAACAATTTATTCCTGCTTTTATAGGCCAAAAGTAAGTGTTTTGGGGGTGTAAACATGCTGTATGGGTATTCCCTTTTTAGAAATAAAATGATTTTATGGCCACACTGGGTAATTCTCAAACTAATAACTTATCGTTTAATCTAATAACTTTCTTCTGCAGCAAAGTATAGACTAAGATTGATAAAAGTGTTACAAATTAGGACTGTACTAAATGGTTATCGGTGTAGTAAGTCTGACGATAGGGTTTTATCGTATGGTAGGTTATAGGGTTAGGTGGTGTGTTTCATGCATACCAAATATATAACTAGCTAAAATTCATTAGGAGTTATCAGTATCAGTATCACTTAAAATGATATATATATACAGGGTGTCTCAGAAACAATGGGCCAGCGTTTAGCCATATATTCTTTAGGTTAAAATAAACCGATTAAACCTAATATACCTTAGGCCGAAAGTACTTCCTTAAGAAGTTATAGGGCCTTAAAGTTCAATTTTTTATTTTTTCTTTTTATTGTAATTTCCATAAATCTAAAGATATTTCTTTCAAATTTGGCACACATACTTACCATTATGTATTAAAGTGGCAGCAGCATTTTCATAAACCAGACTTAACTTTAAGAGGCACTTAACCTACCACTCAAATTTTATATTAGCTCTAACTTTGTTATTAGTGGAAAATTTTGCAGTTTTGTTTTATTTTCTGAAATAGAATTAAAAAGTGCATAAATAAGGTACTCTTAGTTCATACGCGTAAAGGCAACCGTTTGCCTTAAAATGCTTGTACAAGTTTTGAGTTGCCGTTAGGACGTGCAATTATTAGGTAGCCATGATCACAAAAACAATGGGTAGTGCTTGTAACTGCAGAAAAAAAAACAATGCTAAGTCAATTAAATACTTTGGTGTCATAGAAATTTTATTTTTTGAAGGTAAACGCAAACCGTTTCTTTCATTTCAGCATTGGAGAATTCCTTATGTCGCTGCATTTTCGTAAACACAAAACAAAAATTTAAAATAAAATTTCTATGACACCAAAG
>JABXWE010035453.1:0-22470 GCA_014611495.1 Limonius californicus
TATTATATAAAGTCATGGAAGACAACAAAGATATACATTTAGCTTTGCTACAGTACAGAAATATTCCAATATTAAAAGGGTGCACCCCCGCACAATTGTTGATGTCACGACAGCTACGAAACAATTTAACGTTGAACAACCACAATCTAAAACCCAAAGTCGTGAACGTGAATAAATATAACGAATATTTACAAGAAAAAGGTCAAAAACAAGAATTGTATTACAATAGGAAGGGAACAAAAGACCTACCACCGATTAAAGTAGGAACTAGTGTAGTTGTACAAATTAAACCCAATTCACTATGGACACCGGGTAGAATTGTAACTAAGTTAGGAAATCGTAGATATAAGATTAGATTTAATAATGGTTCAATCTTAATTAGAAACCGTAAATTTATTAAGCCTAGTGTTTCCACTACGCCCTATGAAATTTCAAACAAAAATTTAAATTATGTACCTCAACAAGGAGGGGAGAAGGTTGGATACATTCCGCAAAACTTTAATTATTTTGGTATACAGAACAAACCAACTCCAAATGAACAGTTAGCAGTGGATCAAAATTTAAATGTAGAACCACCGAAGGAAACGGGTGCCATACCTAAACTGCCAATCCTTACGACTACTTCAGGTAGAATGGTACGGCCTCCGAACAAGTTAAATTTATAAAAGGTTTCGTATGTTCAGCTTAAAATAATTCAGCTATGTTCTTTGGAAAAAGGGGGATGTGGAGATGTTAGCCTAAGAAGTTGGCAACAGTTTAGTTGGCAATACAACATCTCCGATTAGCTATATAAGCACAGGTTAGGGGATGCTCGACCTCTTACATTTTGTCAGCGACTGAATTGAGTACCAACTAGAAAGACTTGTGTGTTTAAGTTTGTTAATAAATATTAAAGTGTGTTAATAAATAATTTATAAATAAAGTGTCTAATTATTATATACGTCTGTCGTCGTGAACCTACGAAATTAAGTAAGAACAACTTGACTAAATTACTACTGGAATAACAGACCACGTGGCCAACAACAACATATAACAATCAGTACATCCAGAATCCATAAACAAAAATGTAATACTATCATTGCCGGCCTCGGTGGTCTAGTGGTTAGCGCATTTGCCTTTAGATCCGAGGGACGCGGGATCGAACCTGGCCAAGGTCGGCGAGATTTTTCTAGCGGGGAAAAATCTGAAATGCGCCTTCTGTCGGATAAGAAGTAAAGCCGTAGGTCTCGTGCGACTGCGATGTGTGACACGTTAAAAATCACTACTGGAGTTGAAATTACCCCAGATAGGCAAAATTCTTAGTTAGGGTGTACAATGGGCCAAATGTGGCCTAAGTGCTTAGAGATGCTTGGAAAACCGCGTCCTAGATCTCGCTCTTTCAAAGCAAGCAAGCAATACTATCATTACCTACAGTTTCTAGATCTTGACCTACATTACTCATAAAACAAACTTTTCCTCAACATTTCTAATATCCTGTTCCCTACTTTCCACATAATTTCCTCTTCTTTCTGGTTCTCTCTCTCTCTGAGTTATAATATATTCAAGGCATTTTTCTAATGTTGTTCTAATTGTGAGTATGTGGTCAGTTGTTAATATTCCATTTCTGAATCCTGATTGGTATTCACCTAGGACTTCTTCAGCATATGGCCTAATTCTGTTCTCTATAATTGCGGTTAGGATTTTGTGTACGACTCCTAAAAGGGCTATTCCTCTGTAATTCTAACATTCTAATTTGTTTCCTTTTTTTTGTATATGGGAATAATTATTGTGTGCGTCCATTCCTCTGGCATTCGTTCTTTGATCCATATGTCCTTCATTGGTTCTTGTAAGTTGTTGATTAGTTCTTCACCTCCATTTTTTACTAATTCGTTTGTTGTTTCGTCTTCTCCTGGAGATTTAACGTTCTGGAGTTTCTTCACTTGTTGTTCCATTTCTTCTCGCGTTGGTGGTGGTATGTTTAAGTGTGGCCCGTTGTATTGGGTGTCTTTGTTCTCTTGTTCTTCTTCTTCATTGTCGTGACTTTTCAGCAATTCTTGAAAGTATTCCTTCCACCCATCTATTATTATTTCCTCATCGTTCATAAGCTATTTTCCTTCTTTGTTTTTACATGTGTTTGTTCTAGCTTGATATTCTTGCTTTTGTTTTTTTACTCTTTGGTAGAATTCTCGTGGGTCCTATTGTTCGTATTCTCCCCTTCTCATATTTTCTCTTTTTGTTCCTACACAGGTTTTGGGAATATTGTCTCTTGTTCTGGAATTTTTCTAAGCTGGACCTAGTTTTTCTTTGAATCATTTTTATTCTAGTTTCATTTCTCTCTTTATGCGCTTTCTTGCATTCTTCATCGTACCAATTGTTTCGCTTTTCTTTTGTTTTTTATTAGGTATCTGACCTAGACATTTTAAAATGTTGGCTTAGAAAAAATTAACTCCGCCAAGACTTACAAGATTTTACTGTAGGAACTACTTTTAAGGTTTTTTATATCACTAAATAATGGAAAGTGTAGATCCGCCTTACGGGGGAGGCCCTTGCCCAACAATGGGATGTTGCGGGCTAATAAAGAAAGAAAGTGCATGATAAGGTAACAAACGTTTACAAGTAGAGAGGTATTCCTGTAATGCCGTGTAAACCCTTAAACAGCAAGGAAAACGCTAAAATGCAAAAATTATAGATTTTATTTTGCAGTTCGTTTCAAAATTATAAGTGTATTGGGAATAATAATTAAATTGCTACATAATTGTAATGTATATCTTAATGTGATTCAATTGATAAATTCGTAGTATCTATTTAGAAATGTGCATCTGCTGTTTACCGGAATTGTAAAATTCAGAGCAAGGGCGGCCTAAAACAATTTGCATATTTGTTGAAAATTAGAACCACTTCAAAGGAAATTATTTGTCTAAACCATTCAAGTTCCCCCAAAATGACAAATGAAATAAATCAGTGAACTCTTAACTTGATGTAAAACCCAAAAATTTACAAGGTGTTCCATTTAAAATAACAAAAGTGTGTGTTAATTTGTCAAAAATAAGTAGACACAAAAAAAAAGATAATGCGATTATATCCATTATTACAGTTGTCCATACAATATCATTTTCATGAAGATACCTCTAAGAGTTTCAAAGTATATATCGGGTTAGCATTGGTATGAACATCCGGTACACCAAACTTCAATAGTACTGATTAATATTTAAAGCTGTACTTGTCTAAAAACTAACTGCTCAACTATAAATAGTGCAGACTTTTTATTTCATATATACAGGGTGAATAAAAAGTAAGGAACATCGATGCTACAGCCTTAAATAATAACTTCACAAAAAAAGTTTCTAACCAAAGTTTCCTATGAGTTATTTGCCACAATTTGGCGTTTTTCATTTTTTTTTTCGATTGTCTTGTGTTTTAGCTATGACGTCATCGACATTTTTTTAATAGAAACCTATACTTTTTACGGTATGACCAGTTAGTGCTTTTTATTCTCTATCTAGCCATGTAAAAATATCATACATTTGCATAATAAAAATTTCAAGAACAATCACGATAAACATTTATTTTTGTCCCTGGCAACATTTTTCATCAGGTACACTTATTGCAAGATAAACAAAAGACAATAGTAGATAATTGTTGGAAAAAGTTTAAAATTGTCAATATCAATGTCAATTCGGTGACAGTTAGCATTAATAAGTGATTAAAATTTAGTCTGTGTTCTGTGTTAAATACGAATTTCTAATCATGGTGCGTTTAACAGAAACTTAACGTATCGACATTTTGATGATGATCGGGTACGGTGATAAAAAGAGAACTCACGACGATGTGTGCGCTTTATTTAATACTGTACATCCAAATCGTGAACCTGTTAAGCGGTCCACTGTAACCAAAATTAATAGAAAATTTAGAGAAACGGGCCACTTCAAAGGTTTGGATAAAATTGGCCGTCCAAAAACAGCAACGACGATAAAATGTTGGACATTGTGCTTACAGTTTCCGAAAATCCCCATATTTCAACTCGACAATAAATTAGTCCTGGATACTTAATAATGTTAGTCAAGGAACTGTACTGAATATGTTACATTCAGAAAAATTGCATCCTTATAAGGTTAAACTTGTTCAAGAATTATCAGAAGATGATTTTGATAGGAGAATTCAGTTTTGTGAAGAAATGGACAGGTGCCCTAACAACCCACAGTTTGTGAATTCTATTATCTTCTCCGACAAAGTCACATTTTCCTTAAATAGAGCTGTAAATCGGCACAATTCCCGTTATTGGTCGCACATAACCCACATTGGATGGAAGAACTACACACACAGTATCCACAAAAAGTAAACGTGTGGGCGGGAATTATAGGAGACAGAATTCTTGGTCCTTTTTTCTTTGATGACACATTAAATGCTGATCGGTATTTGGATTTTTTGAGGTTTGAACTTGTTCCCGCGTTAGCTGTTTTATTTCCAAATGCAGAAAATCCGGATACGCCGAACGATAGATTGCAACAAGATGGTGATCCACCTCATTATGGCATTCATGTTCGTCAATATTTAGATGAAATTTTTACAAATATGTAGATAGGAAGAAGGACATATTGAGTGGCCAGCGCGGTCTCCGGATCTAATCCCGCTTGACTTCTTTTATGAGGCCATCTTAAAAGTACAGTGTATACAAACAGACCAGGCCATTTGGAAAATATAAAAATTCGTATCCGCGAGCATATACGAGCAATATCACCTGCTACAGTTCAAAATGCAGCTGGAGGATTTTCTGATCGTATTGCCCACTGTCAGACAGGGAATGGCGAACAGTTTGAACATTTGCTTTCTTAAATTGAAGTTAAATATTATTTATTTTACTAATTTGTGAACCTGTTATTGTCTTTTATCTTGCAATAAGTGTATCTGATGAAAAATGTTGCCAGTGACAAAAATAAATGTTTATCGTGATTGTTCTTGAAATTTTTATTATGCACATGTATGATATTTTTACATGGCTGTATAGAGAATTAAAAGCACTAACTGGTCATGCCATAAAAAGTATAGGTTTCCATTTTAAAAAAATGTTGATGACGTCATAGCTAAAACATGACGATCGAAAATAAATGAAAAACGCCAAATTGTGGCAAATAACTTGATACGAAACTTTTTTTCGTAAAGTTAGTATTTAAGGCTGTAGCATCGATGTTCCTTACTTTTTATTCACCCTCTATATTTTCATGCAAATATCAAAGTATTGCTACAATTTTTGGAAGAGGCGTTTTATAGGTTAGAAAGAAGGCAGTTTTAGGATAATATTTAAATACATACTTGCTACCTCAACAGCCTACAGAATTTAAATTGCTAACCAGGTATACGCCTATTTATTTATTCTGTTAAACAAAAATTGATAATTTGAAGAGTTACTTTCAAACATAGTAATGAAAACTCTGGTAAATTAAAAAATTTTTATTATTAGTTGATACACCTCATTACTATAAAAATCAAACATTAATGCAATTCAGATACATCTTAAAATCGGTTACATGGAATACCACTCAAACAAAAAATATTCTCGCTTTTATTACTATGACAATGTAAAATAGACTTCCGTTCCTCCTTAATTGTTGCGAATACCAAGTGCCTGTTCCAGTTCTGCCCGCTTCTGTTGCACTTTAGTATAAAAATAGCGGCAAACTGCTTCCTGAGCCCATGATTGATAGAAGAAATCTGAACGGCGCTCTTCTTCGGGGTTACCCACAACATCAGTCATTGACTGCAAAACGGAGTAGACATTAAAACATCATTTTCATGAGATATACAATAATATTAACCTTTAAGTCTCTCATCTGGGAAATTATCCATTTGTGTATGAATTGTTGGGGATCTTTAGCAAAACTTAAGAAAAATTCACGATTAGTTTTAAGTTGATTAATAGTATCGACCGTTTCATGTATCTTGGAGTCCAGTCCTTGGATTTCCTGTTGGCTTGCTGTGCTTAGTAAGAAATTATTCATTTGAGTTTTGAGTGTGTCATCCACCTAAAGAATTAGAAATATTCTTTTTGCTATTTTTCACAACCACTTTAAAACACAAACCTCAACGTCAATGTCATAGCAAGCAGTTTGTTTGCTTTCTGCACCTCCTTCAACAGATATAACATGATTTATAACAATCGGATCGGGGGGATGAAGTAATGGATTCAAGCGCTGGGGAATTTCAGCAAACTTCATTCTCTGACAACCGAATATTTGTTCAAGATACTTGTCACAAACAATATATTCGCGTTCATGTGCATCTTGCAAACTAAAATATAAAAGGTTAAAGTTATAAATGTGAACAACATTGTTTATATTTTAAGCTACTAACCGATGAGTTTTTATATATTGCCAAAGTGCAGAAATGATTACTGGTCGGGTTTGAGTGTGAACACCTAATAAACGAGCTAATCGTGGATCCAGTTTGAACTGCAATGGTTGATAGTCCAATAAAAGTAGAATTGTGCAACGTACATTTTTATCCCCCGGTCTTTTCACCTAAAACAACACATTCTTATGACACACCTTATTTCGTCATTGCCTCCATTGTCACATTGTTAACCTTCATAAAAACTATTGAAAACACATGCACTTTTGGAAGAGAAACATTAGATTTTTCATCTATACATGAAAATTCAATCAAATATCCTAGAGCAACTGCAATGAACAAATACCAAAAATTCATAAAGAACTTAAAGAGAAATGTGAAGAAAGTGCTAAGGAAAAGGAAATTATGAGCAAAACCTTAAGAAATCCTGGACAATTCAAAAGGAAAACCTTGTAGAAATATTTTTCTTAAATAAAAGGGAAGACAGTAGAAAAGATAGAGGACTGCAGAAATGTAGGATATCCAATTGAAGCTTGAAAAACAGAAAACTCTCAAAGGAGGTTGGGAAAATCCTGGATAAATCAAAGACAAGATTCCGGAACAGGAGAGGAAAATATTGGGGATTCCAAAAATATTTTTGTAAAATCAAAGGGATGACACTAAAAAGTACAAAGAAAATCAGAAGTAATTTCTGAGGAAACATAGCATGTCCAATGGAATTTTAGGAAGTAACAAACCCCCAAAGAAAGTTGGAAAAGTTTTAAAGAAGTGCAAGGAAAGTACTGAGGAAATCAAGAGCAAAATCCTGAGGATAACAGAGTGTTGTTATGGGAAACTCAAAGGAAAATCCTGGCGAAATTAAAAAATGTTCTTGAGAAATCGAAACAAAGGCAGCGGGGAGTACAGAGGCAATCGAAGGTGATTTCTAGGGAAATACAAGGTATCCAATGGAAGATTGCAAGGTAGGACACATTTAAAAATAGTTGAGAAAGTCATGGAGAAGTGAGAATAGTCCTAGGGAAATGAAATTCCTGAGAAACTCTGGGGATTGCTCTGGAAAAGTTAAACAAAAAACTTGGGGAACTCGTAAATATTCTTTTAAATTAAAAGGATAACAGTAGAAAGTACATAACAGAAGTAACTTTTGATAAAGTAACTTCAATAAAAATTCAGGAAGTAACATACCTTCAAAGAAAGTTGGGAAAGTTTTAAAGTGCAAGGAAAGTCCTGAGGAAATCAAGAGCAAAATCCTGATAACAGAGTGTTGTTTTGGGAAACTCGAAGGAAAATCTTGGCGAAATTAAAAAATGTTCTTGAGAAATCGAAACAAAAGCAGCGGGAAATACAGAAGCAATCAAAGGTGATTTCTAAGGAAATACAAGGTATCCAATGGAAGATTGCGAGGTAGGAAACATTTAAAAATAGTTGAGAAAGTCATGGAGAAGTGAGAATAATCCTGGGGAAATGAAATACCTGAGAAAGTCTGGGGATTGTTCTGGGACCCTCAAACGAAAAACTTGGGGAACAGGAAAATATTCTTGTAAAAGGATGGCAGTAGGAAATACATATCAGACGTAACTTCTGAAAAAATTTAGGAAGTAACAAACCTTCAAAGATATGAAGTTGGGTAAGTCTTAAAGAAGTGCACGGAAAGCCCTACGGAAATCAAAAGCAAAATCCTGAGAATGATAGGACGTTGCTTTGGGAAACTCAAAGGAAAATCCTGGCAAAATTAGAAAATGTTCTTATTAAATCAAAAGGAAGACAGTGGGGTTTACAGAGACAACATAAGTAATTTCTAAATAGATACAGGGTATCCTGTAGCAGATTGGAAAGTAGGAATGTTTAAAAATAGTTAAGAGTCGTGGAGAAGTGAGAGAATAGTCCTTGGGAAATCAAATTCCCATAAAACTCTGGACATTGCTCTGGGAAAGATAAAGAAAAATCTTGAGGAATTCCGAAAATATTCAGCATAAAGTACAAAGAACTTTACAAGTAATTTCTGAGGAAATATAGGTATGTAACAGAAGTTTTATGAAGTAGCAAACCTGCAACGAAAGTAGGAAACGTCTTAAAGAAGTACTAGGAAAGTTTTAAGGAAATCAAGACCAACATCCTGAGGATGATAGGGTTATTTTGAGAAACACATAGTATCCAGTGGAAGATTGATACGTAGAAATGTGTAAAAATAGTAGAAAAAGTTGTCAGACAATAGAAGTCAGACAATAGACATGGGAAAATCAAATGCCCATGTAACTCTGGAGATTGCTCTGGAAAATATGTGTAAAATCAAAATGACGACAGTACAAAGTATAGAGAAGATAAGAAGTATTTTTTGAGGAAATATAGGGTGCCAAATATTAGTTTAGTTACAAACCTTCGAAGAACCTTCAAGGAAAGTCTTAAAGAAGTGCAAGTAAAGTCCTGGGGAAATGAAGAACAAAATTCTGAAGATAACAGGGTGTTGTTCTGGGAAACTCGAAAATATCTTAATGGTTTTAAAAAATATTGTAAAAACTAAAGGAAGCGAGAGGAGGGCAGAATGGAAATTAGAGATAATTGCTGAAGAAATAATGTCCAAACTAAAAAAAAACCATTGGAAAGTCAATGGGAATTCAACTAAATGTCCAAAGATCCATATGGAAGTGTGAATTTAAGAAATTCTAAAAATATTCTCTTTTCTCGGAGTTGTGTACAGTACAATACATGTAGAATATATTCTGATACTGAAAAATATTAAAATATACCTAATGTGTGGAGTTTATAATTCCTGGAATTCCTCGTTTAAAAATAAAAATTGTTGTAACAAAAAAAAAAGGTTGTAGACTATTGAAAATATCAACCAATTTGAGTTTTCCTGTGGACTGTGGGAATTTTCAAAAAACAAGAGCTTCACTAAATTAGCTTCAAAACAAAGTGCATCTGGTTGATTATTTAACTAAATATATCTGTACCGTTTCTGAATTCCCAATTAAATACAGTCAATTTCAGACACTTTTACACATATTCTACATGTTTTTTATATGCAATGTATAAAATATTATTGTAAACTTAATTATTCAACCCTGCATATTTTTACCTGGAATCCATCAGTTTCTTGAGTTGTAAGAGTACGATGCCATTCAACTAAATGATTGTCAGGACCATACAATTCTTTATCAAGTTCTATGACGAGCGACTTGAAAAAAGATGAAAACTTCCTTTTCACCTTGTTGGGATCATTTTTGGAATCTTCTAACAATCTTCCTTCAACACGAAGTTCCCATGATGCTACTGAACTGTTAAAAAATAATATAAAGTGTAGTTCCGCAACCTACCACTGTTAGAAATAACTATAAAAATTATGAAACTGACACAACACAAAATCATTAACAATGATAACAAATTTATTAGTTTTAACCTCCATTGTTGACCTGGTTAAAAACTTATCTTCAGAGGATTTACTCGCCTAATATTACTTTACATAGCCACTTCCTATTGAAGATGATCATTTAATTGCCAAAATATATATTTGGTGTATTAAAATATATTGCTTGTTTAAAAATAATATGTAATTACCCTTCTTGCCCAGGACCTTCTGGTCCATCAGCAACCGGTTCCTTGCTAGGGTAAAATGTATTGGATATAAAAATCCTCAGTTTGCGTTTCTGTTTCATAGGGCGTTTCAAAGCCTCTTGAATATCGAGACGTTTTCGCATGATGGTTGAATCTAATTTCCGTTCAAACGCAAGCAGGTCCATATATGCTTGACTTTCAGGCACCAAATCTCGTACTTTTTGTGGTAGAATTTTATCTGCAAGCTTTTTCTTCTTCTTATTTGTACTGTGAGTATATTCACTGCAAATAAATTAATAAAATGTACTTTTTTTTACACTTGCATAAATTTTGAACAATTTTACCACCTTTTTCCCCGTATTTACTATAGCACAACTTCCAATTCTAATAAATACGTACCTTTTTTGTTGTTGCAGTGTTCTAGTATCAGCGGGACGCTTGACACCTTGTTGTGCTGGCATAGGGCCACCACGCATCGGGGAGTAGGGTTGTTGTGGGGGGCGCTGCATCATGCTTCCACCACTTGTTGCCATCGTAGGGGGTGGTGTGTATCCACTTCTTTGTTGTACCTATACAAAACTCCAGTGAGTACGTCGACAGTTGTCATTTCGATGTCTTACTAATCAAACAGATACCCTTCATGAAGAACCAATGGTTGAATGAAGTTAGAGTTAAAATCGTTATTTAACTTGTTCTTCCAATTTTAAAATGAACTTTCCATACAATAAATACTGAAAACTAAGGCGAATGTGACATTTTAATACGTACAGGGTAGGTTTGACCAGGATATTGTCGCATTCCCGGCTGTTGGGGCGGCGCATATCGTTGTTGAGGAGGTCCAGTAGGCACCTGAGGAGGTACAGCGCCTGGAAAGCGCTGCGCCATTCTGATTTATTGAGAAAACCAGGAAAATCCAAAATAAACCAAAAACTTAGCCTTTCTTTTGTCGTTTGACAGCTTACACAAGCAACGCTGGCGGCTGATACCAATGTAAAACAATTAAACAAGAAATATCCCTAGAAAAGACGCGGAAATTTTAAGCTATATTTTGAAGAACCCATTTTGTAAATTTGTTAGGTTACTGTTAAGTACCTTATGATCAACAAAGATCGAATTGCCTGTAAAAAAATGTAAGTTTTTACTTAAGCAAGATTACATCAAATTAACCAGTAGTTTTCAAAGTATGGTTCAGTTACTACAATTATTTTTAATTCTATAGTTTCTCAAAGCATTTCACAACTGGTAGAACTCGATGTTTGATTAACTTGATAAATGTTGATGAATTTTATACAAATTTCCAAGATCTTCAATAAACAAAGCCCCAGAGGCTTTCTTAAGGAGTCTATATATGTACATTTGAAATGGTTTAACAATGTTGTATAGCAGTACCATATGGCACCTATATACCAGCTCATAATTGCATTATATAAATATATTGCCTATTATTTCATTATGTAGTTTCCATAATTGCATTATATTTAAGTTTAATCAAAAATTATCGTCGTAACTAGGCAACCAACAACACTGATGCCAGTTATTCAATTGTAACCTCACTTTTCAGATTTACAAGTGTAGGAATTTTTTAATTTCAGCTAGTAATATTGTTTTGATAGGTTAGTAACTTATCTGTTTTTCCCAAAATAATAAAATTCATCATTTTCATTATGTTGCAGATATTTGTGAAATGAATAATGACAGTGAAAACAATGAAAATTTGATAGAAAATTGCGTACCATCTGAAATAACAGAAATAGCCAAGACTGCTGCATTAAATTTACTTCCTGAAAAATAAAAAAAAGCTACGAAATAACTTACAAATCCTTTGTGGACTGGAGGGCTAGAAAAAATACAAATTCATTTTCACAAGATAATGTATTAGTGTACTTTACCGAACTAGCTCAAAAGTATAAATCATCAAGTTTATGGACGATTTATTCTGTGAAGACCATCGGCTACTATATATACAGATGGAGGTGTAAACTTGATGGATCTAAAGCTGCATGGAGGTTGAAAGCAAGCTCGGTAGCCGAAGGTTATATTGAGTGATCTAATAAATCTAATAAAATGGAGACCGCTTGAAAAATTTTGCAACTTCAGTTGTCTCGTCCTACTGTTACTAGGAGAATTCAAATCATAGGCAAAGATATTGAACAAAAATTAAAAAATGATATCATGGAATGCAGGTATTTTTCATTACAATTTAATGAGTCCACCGATATGACAGATTCTGCCTAATTGTGTGTTTTTGTTCGGATGGTATTTTCTGATATGACATCTAAAGAAGAATTTTTGACGATGATTCCTCTGCAAGGAACTACTCGTGGTAAAGATATTTACGATTCATTTATAAATTTTGTAAAAAACTACGAGCTGCCATTATTTAAACTCGTATCCATTACAACAGATGGAGCACCATGCATGACTGGAAAAACGAATGGATTTGTTGCATTTTGTCGAGCTAATAATGATTTTCCATCGTTTTTCTCATTCCATTGTATTATTCATCAGCAAGTCCTATGTTCCAAAATATTAAATATGAAAGAGGTTATGGACATAGCCTTCAAGATAGTGAATTCAATACGAGGTCGAAGTTTGCAACGACGCCTCTTTAAAGTACAAATAGAACACTCTTTTAGCACTCTTTTACTCCGGGACAAATAAAAAAGTTGTTAAACCCAAAGGAAAATATAAGGGTTCGTTGGTCTGGAAGTTTTGATGTCAACGAGGGGATTTAAAAAAGTGTTATAACACTAATGAAGAAAAAGTCCTCTGATTTCAGTATTTTTGGTCGGCTATGTGTTTTGACATTCGATGAAGTTTATGTCTCGAATAAAATGGATATAGAGAAAAAACAAGAGCAGGCTGTTGGACCCCACAAAGCTTGTCAGACAGTTATGGTGCGCGGATTGAATTCAAATTGGAAATAACCCCTTTACTATAAATTTGATCAACCAATGTCAAAAGAAATTCTTGAAGAGATTATTTCTGAACTGTTTTAAGCAAATTTCATTGTGGTTGCTATTACAAGTGACATGGGTCCTGGAAATGTTTCATTGTGGAATAAATTGATTGTCGGACATAAAAGTTGCTTTTTTTCATCCATGTGACGATGCTTTGAAGATTTTTGTTTTTGCAGACGTGCCCCATCTAATAAAACTCGTAAGAAATCACTTAATAGACCAGGCATTTATCACTGATAATATAATAATAAACATTGATTACTTTGAAACGCTCCTTAATATATCTAATTCGGAATTAACATATGCCCATAAATTGATCCAACAACATTTCAATGTAAAAGGATCCATGCGACAACGGGTACGTCCAGCAGTGCAACTTTTATCAAACTCAATGGCAAAAGCCATAAAATATTGTGGAGAGAGTGGTCTCATGCCGAAAAATAGCTTTTGGAAAGAAGCCTCTGATATGGTCCAACTATTCAACGACTGGTTTGATTTGCTCAACTCGCGTTCGAAATTCACTCAGAACTGCCCAGGAAGCAATGCTTTCGGTACAGATATTGACAACCAAAGAAACCTACTGGATCAAATGATGCTATTCATCAAGTCCATGAGAGTGGGCACTCACTGTTATGTATTGTGAACATGCCTTCTGGTTTTTGTGTGAACAGACCACTCTAAACTGATCGCAATATTACTAAATGCCCTGGGTGACGAAGGCATTGCCGTGTTCAACACCTTCGAAGAAAAAGATACGAAAACGCTTGACCTAGTATTGGAAGCATTTGATGGGCATGTATTACCTAAACGAAATGCGACCATGGAAACATTCAAATTCAAGAATATTACCCAAAAAGAAGACCAACCGATAGAATCATTCATAACCGAATTGAAAACTCAAGCTCAGCTTTGCAATTTTACATGTTCAGCGGAAAATTGTGCTACTAGTTATGCAGAGAGAATGATTAGAGACCAGTTGGTAATAGGATTACAGGATAAACAAGTACAACAACGCCTAATTCGAGAACCAGATATAACGTCTTCGAAAATTGTTGACTACTGTAAATCCATAGAAATTAGTAAACAAAATATAAAAATATTGAACCCAGAAGAAAATCTCGACGTGGTAAGAAAACTCGGTGAAAAGAAAATTAAATGCTCAAGATGTTTGTATGAACACTATCAAGGACGATGCCCTGCATTTAATAAGACGTGTGCAGCTTGCCAGGGACGAAATCACTTTGCCAAAGCCTGTACTAAAGGAACTACTAAAACTCCCGAAACTATAAGAAAGGACGACAGGCTTGAAGTCAAGAAAACGTTAGACAAGTCGAAGAAATGCAAGATAAGGATGAAGAAATGCCAGATCCGCATAACACAACCGACGAGTTATTTATATACACCCACAGATGTCTTGGAATTAACAAGAAATCCTGGTATGAAGAACTGGAAATTGCTGGTTGTAACATCAACTTCAAGTTGGATACAGGGGCCGAAACAAGCGTTCTACCGATAAAAGAATTTTCAAGACTGAATGAAACCTTCCGAAAACAACTTCAGCCATCGTTAGTGACCTTGGTATGCTATGCTGATTATAAATTTAAGCCTTTAGGAGAAGTTCATTTACCTTGTAGTTATAAGAATAAGAAAAAGAACATTCGATTAATCATTGTGGATGTAGATGCCGAACCGTTGTTAGGTTTGGATGATTGTGTTCGATTTGGTTTAGTTAGTCGTATAAATACTTGCAACACTTATTTACCTTTGAATAAAGAGGTAATTTTTAAGAACTATAAAGATGTTTTTCAAGGTTTAGGTAGGATTCCAGGTACATGTTCGATTGAGCTAACCAGTGATTCTAAACCTATAATCCAGTGTCAAAGAAAGGTACCGTATGCTTTGCACGATAAGTTAAGACAAACATTAATACAATTAGAAGAAAAGAATGTAATTTCTCAAGTTAACTACCCCACTGAATGGGTAAACAGCCTAATGATTGTTGAAAAGCCAGACAAAAGTTTAAGAATTTGCTTGGACCCGAAACCTTTAAACAAGTTTATCAAAAGACAACACTTTTTAATTCCTACTAATACTGATATTATTTGTAGACTGTCTGGTAAAAGCATTTTTTCAGTTATCGATATGAGAGATGGCTTTTGGCAGATAGTACTTGATGATGAAAGCTCAAAACTTTGTACTTTCAATACCCCTTTTGGTCGATACAAATTTAATCGTTTACCGTTTGGTATATCATCTGCGCCAGAAATTTTTCAGCAGAAAAACAATCAAATATTTGGAGATATAGAAGGAGTCGATATATATTTTGACGACATTATAATTTCAGGTAAAAATGAATTTGAGCATGATAAAGCATTAAAGCTAGTGCTAGAACGAGCACTACAAAACAATGTTAAGTTTAATTTTAATAAGTTTCAATGTAAATTATCCAAAGTTAAGTTTATGGGACAAGTAATTTCATCAGAGGGAGTAAGACCGGATGATGGAAATATAGAAGCAGTGATGGCTATTGAAAATCCAAAAAATAAATCTGAATTATTAAGAATTCTAGGAATGTTAAAATTTTTTTCTAAATTTATTCCTAATTTGTCAGCATTGACGAGCAACTTAAGGGAACTGACTAAAAATGATGTAACTTTTAGTTTTACAGAAACTCATGAGAGAGAATTAATAAATATAAAAAATATATTAACTAGTACACCTACATTAAAAATTTATGATCCGGCATTAGAAACTATTATTCAATGTGATGCTTCAAGTGAGGGATTAGGATGTTGTTTACTTCAGTCAGGCCACCCAATATCTTTCGCATCTAGATCACTAACACTAACTGAAAAAAACTATGCGCAAATTGAAAAGGAATTGCTCTCAATTGTGTTTGCATTTGAAAAGTTTCATAATTGTGTTTACGGCAGAGAAGTAATAGTACAAACTGATCATAAACCACTCATTCCAATTTTTACAAAAAATCTTGATAAGGTAACCAGTCGCTTGCAACGAATGTTACTGAGGTTACTAAAATATGATATTAAATTAGAATATTTACCAGGAAAACACATGTATGTGGCAGATACATTGTCACGTGCATTCATAAAATCTGACGTGCAAGATGACCCGGAAATGGAATATATTGTCCACTCATTATCAAACAATATTCCCATGTCGAACGAAAAGAAAATTATGTTTGCCAGGGAAATTAATAAAGATAAAGTTCTTGCTCAAATTAAACAATTTTGTGAGACAAATTGGCCAGAAACAGATAAAAATTTACAACCAGAACTAAAACACTACTACAAACTAAGGAATGACATCTTTTTTTCCAATGGTCTCCTGTTTCTTAACCAAAAGGTAATTGTTCCTGTGGCGTTACGAGCAGAAATGTTGAGACTAATTCATGAACCACATTTTGGTATACTAAAATCAAAATTAAGAGCAAGACAAGCTCTTTATTGGCCCAAAATGTCAAGAGAAATTGAAAATTTAGTGTCGAGCTGTAACATTTGCCAATCCCATCAAAAAAGTAATTCAAAAGAGCCTCTAATTAATTATCCTTTACCTACCAGACCTTGGCAATTCTTGCATTCTGATATATTTGAATATAATAAAAAGAATTACATCGTTTTAACAGACGCATACTCTAATTGGATTGAAGTTGCTTATATAAAAAACAAAACAGCCGAGGAAGTAATGTTATTTCTTAAAATTACGTTTTCTAAATTTGGAGTACCAGACATTTTGTATGCAGACAATGTCCCTTATAATAGCAAAAAATTAAAAGCTTTTGCCATTGAGTGGAATTTTGACACAGAATTTTCTAGTCCATACCACCACCAATCAAATGGGTTAGCCGAAAAATCTGTAGATATAGTTAAAAGAATGTTAAAGAAAAATGAAAATAACCTGTCCTTATGTCTAATGGAGTATCGTAATACACCACTACCAACCCTAGGGTATTCCCCAGCACAACTGTTGTTAAATAGAATGCTAAAAACTAAAATACCTACCTCTTTAGAAAACCTTAAACATAATGTGTTAGACTATGAAATTATACAAAGTAAACTGGAAGCAAAACAAACCAAACAAAAATATTATGATAGGAATGCTAAAGAACTTTCAAAATTTAAGAAAGATGATAAGGTTATGCTTCAGAAAGGTAAATTATGGGTAGGAGGTAAGATAAAAGATGTTTATAATGAACGCTCATATATGGTCGAAGATGAACTTGGCAATTGCTACAGGCGAAATCGAAAATTTCTAAATAAAGCTTACTCTAACACTACTAGCAATAATAGTAACCATCTAATTTATGATGACATTCTGAGTAATGATAAAAATACTTTTAATCAATTTAGAGTTGGAAACAAGGAGGAATTGCCAAGTACATCAACTGATGCACTTAGTGGTGATGAACAACAGCCAAACGTAACAAATTCAGATGCTACGTTTGATAATAATGAGCAACTAGATTTAGATACTACTGTTAATAGTGAATTATTGAATGTATCTAATTCTGATGATTCTAATAACGAAGAATCTGTAACAGACGCTGATATTATTAATGATGCTGATATTATTAATGATGCTATTAGTACTAATACTGAATTGAGGAGAAACCGTAAACCTCCTGCTTATCTGTCTGATTACGATACTAACCTGCAAACTGATAGTGATGATGATTAACAAATACTTTCTTTATAAGGGGGCGTGTTATGTATTGTGAACATGCCTTCTGGTTTTTGTGTGAACAGACCACAGTAAACTGTTCTGTGTAGTCTGTAGTAGTGCATAGAATCGTTGATCTCAATAAAGACTTCTAGAATAAACTATAAAAGCTTGTTTTAATAATAACTCTTGTGTACATTTGATAGAGAACATAACAGTAACAACATTAATATTAAAAAAGTTAAATAAGTTTACAGAGGAAAGAATAGGCGAGTAGCAGAATGGATTCAGACAAGGGCGATCAACAATAGATGCAACCCATACGCTGAAACAAATAGTAGAAAAGTGCTATGAACAAGACATAGAGGTGGAAATAGTATTTATAGACTACAGGCAGGCATTCGATACAGTTAAAAGAGGATCGATTAAAAGAGATGCGAGGAAAATGGGGATACCTAAAAAACTGATAAGATTAATAAACATGACTATGGAAAGATCGAAAGCAGAAGTATTAACACATGAAGGATTAACAGAAAAAATAGAAATATATGAAAGAGTAAGACAGGGAGATGGATTATCGGCAACACTGTTTAATATTGCAATAGAAGGAATAATGAAAGAATGCAAAATTAAAGGAACAATAATAGAGAAATCGATACAAGTGGTAGCATATGCCGATGACATAGCACGGATAGCAAGGGATAGGAAAAATTTGGAAGACGCAATGGAGATGATAAGTAAAGAAGCAAAAGAAAGAGGTTTAGAAATAAACCAAGAGAAAACCAAGTACATGAAAATTACAAGAAAAAAGGAACGAGTTAACAACAGAGTAATAACAATAGGAAACTAATATAGAAGAAGTAGAAAGTTATAAATACTTAGGGACAATAATAAACAGAAAGAACAGTGGAAGGGAAGAGATAGAACAGAAGATACAGTCGGGCTATAAAGCATACCTACTACGGACACAAAATGATAATGAATAACAAAAAGATAAGTAAGAAGACGAAATTAAGAGTATACAGAACAGTGATAAGACCGGTGGTGACGTATGCGGCGGAAAATATGTGCCTCACAGAAAGAGACGAAGAGAAGCTGAAGGTTTTTGAGAGGAAAACAATAAGAAAGATATTTGGAGGAAAGAAGATAAACGAAGAACAATATGGGAGACTAACGAATAGAGAGGTGGAAGAAATATTAGAAAACGAGAATATAGTCAGAGTAATAAAATCCAAATAATAAGGTGGTACGGACATATAAATCGGATGAGTGAGGAGAAAGTAGAGAAAAAGATGACAAAGTGGAAGCCACAAACGAGACCAAGGGGAAGGCCAAAAGTACGCTGGGAAAAACAAGTAGTGGAAGACTCACAGAGAATGAGAGTCACAGGATGGGGAAAGAAAATGAGAAACAGAAGAGAATGGAAAAAAATTGTGAGAAAAGCAACAAGACACATCAACTTAATAAGAGAAGGAAGGAAAAGAGAGAGACAAGAGAGCAGAAGTGTAGTGAGTAGTGTAGTGTCATGATACTAAGAGTCTTAGTATTATGGTGTAGTGTAGTGTAGTGGAGTGACGCACCACCAACACTGAAACAGTCAAAAGAGCCCCTAAGGGCGGCTTCAATTTCTACGGGAATGTATAGCCTTTAATAATAATGTAGAACTGACAATTTTTGTTTGCGTATTTAAATATTAAAATATGTATTTTTTATATAAGCTTATCATCATTAATAAAGTACATTTCAATCAGACAGTTGTATACCAATTTAAAAAATGTACAGAATAATAACACATTGCATGATGCTTACGCAGTATTATAGCAAAAACACGAAACTTAAAATTCACGAAATTTAATAAAAAGCCAAGCTTCGTCTAGAAATAACAGCAATTTTGTAGATCTTCCAAACTTTTGCACCAATTTCATGATAACTCTAGGTCTTGTACTCTTTATTTATTGGTTTTGTTTATGATAATTGTAAAATATAAATACAATCTAATTTATGTATTTCCACCTCCTACACAACTAATTTATTTTTTAGTGTAATTTTTAAAAACCCGATTTTCATTTTAATGCTTTTCTACCCTACATACCGGGCCTCGCATTTCTTACTTATTCAACTTTTCTGTTTCCTTTCTCGAAACAGAATTTGTATATCCGCCAGCTGACGAACTAACAAATGTAAAATTGCTTTAAATTTAACGATGGTCTAAAATTCAGCTATGTGAAGTGAGTAAATTAATAATAATTGCAAATCTGTGCCGGTTTGATATTCAGATCAAAAATTATGTAAATGCATAAGCTATCATATGCCACTTTCAAATTTACTTGCAAGGCCAAGAAGTGATTTATCCGGTAGCTACGTAACAGTTCTGTTTCAAATCTTATCTTTTTTATTTTAAAGTTGAATTGAAAGCACAAAAACAACCACTTACATAACATTATATATATGTAGTAACTTTTCAAAATGTAAAGTCTGATATTATCAAGTGCTTCATAATCGTTTAAAAATCAATTGGTATCTAATGTTATAATAACTACAAAACTTTGTACAATAAAACACCTTATAGTAAATTGAAGGCTGAAATGCATTTTATATCGTTAATTCCAGATGTAAAGCTAATAAAAATTTTTAAAACTAAATTATGTTTTATAATTCAAATGTTTTGGTAAAAAAGTACAGATAAGATTTGAATCAAAACTGTTACACAGCTACAGGTTAAATCATTTTTTGCAGATCTTGACTAATATCGTTTAGCAACATTATGATACGAATTGGTTATATACACCCCATACTTATAAATGCAGGAAATAATACCCGTTTCAGTAAAGTGTTTGATAGTGCAAGATGTGTGATAGTGTGTCTGTTTTCCATTCGTCCAGGCCGTTACGGAAGAAATCCAGTCTACTTGCAGGTAAAACAACTTATTTTTATCAATTGCTTGTAGGCGTATGAACCTAGGTAACAAAATGGGGTATTTCAGAATTAAACCTATATTTTCCAAAATAATTAAATTGGCCGATATTCATAGTATTAAATACACGGCATGAAGCTCTAACTTCATGATGTGGCTGGGAATAAGTAAGAATGGTAATAACGATTGTTTATTTGAAAGAGCGAGATCTAGGACGCGGTTTTCCAAGCATCTCTAAGCACTGCCGCCATCATTGGCCCATTGTACACCCTAACTAAGAATTTTGCCTGTCTGGGGTAATTCCAACTCCAGTAGTGATTTGTAACGCGTCACACATCGTAGTGGCACGGGACCTACAGCTTTACTTCTTATCCGACAGAAGGCGCACTTTCAGAATTCTCCCCGCTAAGAAAATATCATCGACCTCGGCCAGGTTCGACCCCGCATCCCTTGGATCTAAAGATAAACGCGCTAACCCTAGACCACCGAGGCCGCAAGAATGGTAATAACACGGGTATTTGAAAATTGCACCGATTTTCCCCAAATATATTTTAATCCATTACACCGATGTTGCTGGTGATACGTACGTAAAAGAGACGACCCTATAAATTTTGTGATTGGAGCGACAAATTAAATTTTAGGTACTGCACCACACTCTGAAATGTATGAACAATATTTCTAAGAAATCCGTTTGAATGATGTTTGTAACTACTTCTTTACTCCATTGTTATTTCCTTCCTTAGGATTCCTACGATTTCATTCCTGTCGGTAATGTTCAATTATATTTCATTTTTATGTTTTTGTAGAGTTGGAATTGTGCCTACATGGAAGTAAAGAAGAGGATAACGCAGATAAATAAGGTAGGTCCCACGGCGTTGGAATGCGTTCCAGAGACGCAAAACTTATATGTGAGTATTTTTATTGTTCGAGCGTATAAACCTCTTTTTGGGGGAAGGTTTGGTGATATTTGTCGACACCCCTAGACAGCTGTTAGGAAGCGAACGTTAATTTAAAAGATTTTTATTACCTAAGTTATTTTTTTAGGTCCGCGTTTTGTTATATTAGCTGTAGCTGTAGGCATTTTTAATGTTCTTAAATACTCAAAGAAAAAAAAATTTTTTTTCAAACAATCTCTTATACCATCGTACATTGCCCACTAATGTATATTTTCGTTAATCCATTCTGTAGTCTATGATCTAACTGTGATCTGACTATTTTATTTGCAAAAATAGAAAGAAGAAAGTCTTGGTTGCTTATCAAACGACGTTGGTTATTTCTGTAGAAGGAACTATTAACATCTCTTATATATTGGACAAGAGATGCAGAAGTATCATATGGTGATTCAGAAAACTTGTGAAGTTAAAAAAAGATTCAGAGGTTTTACATAATTGATGGCATTTTAATGTATGTTTCAGGTAAATGACAACAAGAAGGAGATTGCAGTTTTAATGCTTTCTAATATGACTATTTTAAAGTTAAACAAACTGGTTTACAAACAAAAAGTAAAGATTTTTAAAAATATATTTAATTTTCTAAAAGCACTACAAAGGTTTTAGTAAAACCAATAATACAGTTACCTTGGGTATACTGGAGTGTGTACCTATTATATTAATTATTTCTTGCCTTACTTCTTTTATGTTTGTTTTATTTATATTTTAAAAATAACAATAGTCACAATGTCAACAGGTTTTATTTCCTTTCGGTGGTTTATACGTATTTTGACATGCAAAATACCATTTTCAAAAGCAATTTTAAATATTGTAAGCATTTGTAGTTAGGGAAACAGCACACTGGATCTTGATTTCAAACATGACTTTAGTCTTATATTCCACAACTTCCAATAGTGAGAAATTTACGAGCTCAATTCGCTCGTCCATTGAAGGTGTATTTGTGCATTTGAAAGGCCTCAAGTATTACTTTATGTCTTGTGTTATAAATATATTCATCATCATCATCATCAACAGCCTTTCCATCCCACTGCTGGGTATCGGCCTCTTCTCTGCCACGTGTTTCTCCTCAGCGCTAAGGTAGAAACAC
>JABXWE010035462.1:0-10323 GCA_014611495.1 Limonius californicus
CGGTAGGTCATACTAACTCAGCTGCAGATGCTGAAAGCAACTTCAAAACATTAAAACAATTACTAGAAGATTCGTGGCGTTTAGAAATATCTACCAAAGCAGCAGCTGACCTCAACATTCAAAAATGGAATAAACTTTCTATGGTACCCCTTGCTTCTGACTTAAAAATATTCAAAACGTTTTTAGAAAAAGAAAGTATTGCGGCTTTTACAAAATTACAAAAACATAACCAAGATTTGAAATCTTATAAAATTATGATAGAAACCGTGTTTTGTCGCTTATTATTATTAAACAGAAAGAGAATTGGAGAGTTGCAACGAATGTTCCTACAAACCTATGTTGAAACGGGCTCAAGACCTAACAACTATGAAGAATTTTCAGAAGCAGTTACGCCAACAGAGAAGATATTACTGAAGAAATTTAAGCGGGTTGTAATTAGAGGGAAGCGAGGTAGGGGTGTTCCGGTTCTCTTCAGTTTAGAACTCCAAGAACATACGCACAAGTTAATTGAATTGAGAGATAACTTCATTGACACAAACAATGTTTATTTATTTCCTAAAGTAAAAACAAATAATCCCATTACGGGATATAAAGTATTAGAAAAGTATGGTAATAGAAGCGGAGCAACAAATCCCAGTGCCCTGACATCCACAAGGTTAAGAAAGCATTTAGCGACATTATCTCAATTATTCAGTATGTCAGAAAATGATATTGAACAACTTGCAACCTTTATGGGCCATACCCATAGCGTCCATAAACAAGTTTACAGGCTGCCAGACGATGTTTATCAGACGGCGAAAATTTCGAAATTACTGCTTTTAATGGAGAAGGGGCAAGCAGCTCAATACAAAGGTAAAACACTGGATGAAATTAATATAGACTTAGATATCGATGTTAATGAATTAGACGATAATATAACTGACGAACAAGGACAAAATGAAGATCAACTGGAAGAAGGAGATTTCGTTGGCCCCAATACTTCTGACCCTAGTACTTCAGGAGTCAGTAATAAGAAGAAAGTGAGACGAATATTAGTACCATGGACACAGCAGCAAAAAAAGGCTGCTAATAATTTTTTCGTTAAACATATAAATCTTAAAAAACCACCAAAGAAACAAGAGGTTGATGATTTACGAGCTAAGTATGATAAATTATTCGATAATAAGACGTGGCAACAAATAAAAGTTTATATTCAAAATGTGTATACAAAAAAATGATAAAAAGGCATGCTTTGTGAATTTCAATTTATTGACTTATAGAACTTACATGTCTAATAAATTGCAATTAATTAAACGGGGTGTTTCTAATATGATGTGCCAAATTTAACAAGCGGTTTATACAGCCCAAAGTAGTAAAAGGATCTATTTCAGAATTTCCGCAAACTCTTCATTTTCGAGGTATGACCCGTTTATACAACAGGGTGGAAAAGTCAATTTACGGTTTTTTAGATATAATAAAAACGGTTTGTGAATATTTTAACTTAGGACAGACATGCAGTATTGCGACGTATACAGTGTTGTATAGAAGCAAATTGACAACATCTTGAACAATTACTGTAGTAATGCTTAAGGCGAAACGCTTTTAACCATTCTAATGAAGTCAGGTCTATATAAGCTTTTCCACACTGCCGTAAAAAAAGAGTCATAACTGAAAAATTAAGAGTTCAGTTCAGCAAGACTTTTGCACTGGTTTGACCTGTATATGCTGCCGTGAAGATTGGCGCATCAGTTTGGAAACATCCTGAATATATTGTATTATATCGTGTTACCACTAGTTATATTGTCATTTTGTACCGGGTGAGTCAACGATTAAATAAAGTAAGTTTGCGATTGATAGGTAAATTTTACCGATAAAACATGTTTACTATGTTATATGGTTGATAAGTGTGCTTATTTTAAAATTATTTAGGACTATACACGGTGCAGTAAAAAAGTAGGGCAGTACAAAGTTGAATTTTGTTAAATGGAAAACCTTCTATATTACCTATCCGATTTTTGAATTTTAAATGTTATGCCAAAAGTTTTTTGTTGTAGTTATGATATATGTAAAAGTTATAGTTTTGAAATAATGGGGCTTTTATCAAAAAATCACATTTCACATACTTCATAGTAAAGTGATAAATGTGATCTTTTGGATAAAAGCCTCATTATTTCAAAACTATAACTTTTACAGATATCATACCTATAAGAGAAAACTTTTGGCATCACACGTAGCATTCAAAAATCGAATAACATAAAAGGTATTCCGTTTAAAAAAAAATCAACTTTGTACTGTCCTACTTTTTTAGAACACTCTGTATAGCCCTAAATAATTTTAAAATAAGCACACTTATCAACCATATAACATAGTAAACACGTTTTATTGGTAAAATTTATCTTCAAAGCGCAAACTTACTTTATTTAATCGTTGACTCACCCGGTACATTAATACTTTTCTGTTGATTGCTGAATTAACATAAAATTTATTTGTTTTCTATCACTAAACAATGTTTAAGTATGTGTATTGTATTAAATTTCATGTCACCGTTAGCTGTATTACCACTATGTAAACTGCAATCCTTTGTAAAATATTGAATTAAAATACATTTTTACTTTTTACTTAAATTACTTTCTTCTAATAAGTAGTATTTAATTATCTCTAGGTACGAGTATTTCAGTAAGTTTCACACTATTGCCAGTTATATCACTAGTCTGTATAATATAATCCTTATTTAGTGATTATTGAATTAGCATGACGTTATTACTTAATAAAATTTTCATTACTTGTTTAAATTGTACTCCTTTTTCTAAGTTTTAATGTTTACATTTTTTAACTTCCAAGAGTATTCATTCTTAAGTAAAATCTAAAAAGAGTACCCACTCTGTTAGGGGCTAAACCAAAAGTGGGGAAATTTTAGAATTCTAACAGTAAAGCCATGAAAACACTACGCACACATCTTCTATACATGTTTTAAATAACCTGTTCATTGTGAGATTATGATAAATGTTGTGGCATAAGTCATGTAGCAGTGAAAAGTATCTATACTTTTTAAGCAAATATTAATTTTCAATTAGCCTTTGCCCGATTTTCTGAATATTATTATTAGTTACAGTTTAGATTAAAATAATGCAGAAGCATAATTGTACTAAATAATATTCGAGTTGAATGAAAAAAAAAATAGTCTAGTGGTAGAGGGAGCAAATATTAAAGAATAGTGTTAAATAAGAAGTGAAATATGTTTAATATGAAATTTTCATGTTTTATCGAGTTTATTACTATATTTTTTATCATTTTGTTCGAGGTTTAAAAGGCAATGAAATGCAAAGGTGTCGCGGGTTCTCTGACCCCCAAACTCATACTGCCCTTATTGTATACGTGCACTCATGTGATTGTAGGCGAGTTATTTTACAACTTGACTCTGGCAACGTCGCGGACGCAGAATGCCGTTTCAAATCAAAGGCAATATACGCACAAGCGTCGAAAAAGCTGTACCGTAAATGTGAATATATACAGGACGCGATAGTGTATCCTGTGTAAACGGACGTCGTAACGTAGGTAATATAAAATAAATTTTTTCTTCTGTGTTACTAAATATATAAGAATAATTTTGCGATTTCTGTGTTCCCACGTCAAAAGGAAGGTTATCGCTCTTTTAAAAATACGATATACTGCACGTATTCTGGTAGACGCTAAATTACGTCAAAGATGAAAGGACGTCAAATTGATAGAGAGATGTATATATATATATATATATATATATATATATATATATATATATATGTATATGTAGGTATATATTAATTGGATAATGGAATTTCGTGAATGATACTGACCCATCGTTTACCCATCATATGACCCACGACAAACCTGAGTCAGGACAGAAGGACCGGGGTTCGAACCCAAGACCTTCCGAATGAAAGGTAAACGTTCTACCGCCAATCCACTTTTCTAGGTTATTGTTTAGGGTTATAGTCTACATACACACAATATTTGTATTGTATACCGATTTTCAATAAATTGCACAAACGTTTCTGATCTAGTAGGTGTATATTTTATGTAAATATGATAATAAATGAACATAAGCAAGTACATACTACATGAAAACACATTTCATATAAGTTTAAAGAAATATATAAATTATCTTTTAAATAATTTGCGGAAAATACATAGTTTTATTTGAACTAAAGTCTAGAAGTTTGAGAGGGGAAAATGCTTATTTGAGAGGCTATAACTTCAAACAGTGACGGCCCGTGGTATAGTACAGTGGTATCTTGCTTTTTGTGGTTTTCAAACACCAGAATTATGGCACTTGATTAATAGTTGAAAAGTCACAAAATGAAAATACAAACGAAATAACAACCACTTTAAATAATAGTTAATTGTGGAGACTATTTACATTATAGCGGACCGCCACTGACTTCAAAGCGTCAATATTTAAAGTGACTGACTTTGTATTTTACATATCTCGATATTATACTTCATAGACATGCATAAAATGTATTAAAGGCGGTAATGAGAAAGTTCAAACTTGATATGGAATTTCTCATATGTAAAAATATGTTTACACAGGAAAGGCAAAAGTTAATGATTCAGGAAAAGCGAAATGTTGGTTATTAAAGTAAAATATGACATTGTAAATTATATTAAAAATCGTCTTAATACTACTTAAAGGCCAATACAGCATTTTCAAAAATATAACAGTTCACGCTAAAAAACGAAAACTGGATCATTATGATTTTGAGTAATAATTTTTAACAAATGATGAAATTCTTTAACATTTTATTTCTACTTTTTAAAAATGCCAAATTATATCCTTATTTATATCAGAATTACTGAAAAAGAAAGCAGAAACCTTTAAAAGAAACCAATGAAGTTTTGACATAACCTGAAATAGAACATTGTAAATCTGAATTAAACGTTAATTGACAAGAGACATAAAAAAAAGACAGCAACAAAAAAAAATTATCTTCATTCTTTTACATAACAGATCTCTACGTTTGAATTTTTCTATGTACTACATTTAAATTTGTAAATTTTTATAGAAATAAATTATAAAGATCCAAAACCCAATTTAGTAAAATAGTTACTTTGAGGCATCATACATAGCAACAAAACACTTTGTCCTTTCAGAATATACATATGACAATAAAATTGATGAGGGTTTTATATAATTTAATTATTTTAATAATATTACACCTACCTTTAAAAAAATTGTTGGAATATCAGTATGGGTAAATGGTAAATGGGTTGGAGGCAATAGACTAACATCAGTTGCTCTAGATAATTAAAAATCTAAAACAGGTATGTCAGATATCATTGCTAATTATTATTGTTGATCAAATGTAGTTTTGGACCTATACTTCTTCAAATCAACGAAATCCCAATTATCGAAACAGGTCATACAACGAATTTGGGGATAACCGGCATTGCATTATTTACTTTGCAAATAAGGAAACTAGTAATTACAGATTGGTAATAATTTCTTATGCTTGAACAGACATAGGTTCACATAAATCGAAATTATTTCAATTCATTATTATACATGTTCTACCTTTAAGTCAACAAATTAAAAAGAGTGTGACATTTATTCATCCGTAGCGTATGCGTGCATGGTTTAATCAAATTTACATCAAAATTAAATGAAGCGTGTATCTGTATGACTGCAAATGCTGTCAATCAATATCTATTCTAAATTGAACAAAACAATTTACTATTACAGTGTGTTGTATATTTTTGATTGTTCCACATACAAGTAGTATAATGCTATATGCCATATGCTAATATTGTATAATAAATGTACAATTGAAACATGTCTACCACAAAGAAAAATTTAACTCATGCCCTAAAACCGATTATACTGCTCTCCAAATTTTTTGGGCTAGCCATTTTTGATGACAAACTGCTACATAAGCAAGAAAAAAGCCGCATAGTAATTATTTTGGAGAAACTACTTAATTTAATATCATTGCTATCGCTAATATTAATTTTTGTCTTTGGTTTACCTTCCTGTGATGAAAAGTTTGAAACAGTAGTATCAGCTATGACCACTCATTTGCAGAGATGCAGCAATTTGTTTCTGTGCTTGTTAAATATTATTCTCAGTTTACTGCACAGAGAAAAAATCACAATCGCTGTAAATAATTTGGTGCATATTGATAATACGTTGGAAAAAATTATGCAACCACTAACATATCAGTCTATGAGGAAACGAGTAATTCTAATAATGTTACTGTTGCTCATTTTAAATTTCATGATGGTTGGCATCGATGCAGCACTATTTTCCAATGGGTTACGTAAAGTGCTATGTATAAATACATACACAGTTGGATACATAAGCAGCATGGTTGTTCAAAGCCAGATAATAATTTTGTTAACTGAAATGAAACACAGATTCCGAATATTAAACAAACATATATCGAACACGATTATCAAATCTCGTTCTAATACAATTCTACCCAGAAAAAAACATCAGGAAAATAACATATTAGAAACTAATTTTGAAAATGATATTATAACTTGTAGCAACATCCACAGCGACCTATGTGATGTTGGAAAATTGATTAATAGAGCTTTTCAAATGCAAATTACGATCAAAATAGTTATTGCTTTTATTTACATAATAACATCAGTATTTTATATATTTATTGAACTTCAAGGAAATTTAAGTAAATACTTCTGGGAATATGTCTCCTACCTGTATTTTGTTATACTAGAAGGAGTGGATATAATTCTCCTTGCTTACGGATTTACATCCGTCTCTGAAGAGGCCTGTATTTCAGTGGCACTACTTTCTAACTAATTAATCATGTATTTATATTTGCAGGCAAAACATACAGCGACAGTTGTTTTTTCGAAATATGTTATCAAATGCTATAATCATTCCAGGATGAACAAAATAGTAAGTAATGTTTTACTTCAAATTAATGGAAATTTTGCTGTCTAGTTCGACTCGGCCTTAAATGAGGTAACACGTTAAGGTACTAATAGGTGGCTGAAGCGTAGTGTGGGCTATACTACTTTGTAATGCCGATCGGCCCTAGCAGGCGTAGCAGCTATACCCTATACACTTTAAAGGTTCCATAACGCGGCAGCCAATTAACCAAAGCGAGTCTGATATGTGTAATTGCATTTTATTACTACTTATCTTATTCGCAAAATACAATGAAACGTTCAAATGTAACCTAAGTGCTTCTATGCCCTTTGTTCTCTATTAATGTGTGACCTACTCCAATATTACTCAATTACAATAAATGTTTCGCAACAAGTTTTGTAACATGCCAAGAATATTAGTTGCTACATTTATATTTATAGATAGAATTATTCTCCATGCAGCTATATTTTCATAACTTGAATTTTACTGCTTGTCAACTGTTTCCCATCGATGCAACTATTATTTACTCGGTAAGAAAACTTTCTGTTATATATGAGTATTATTTGTTCTAACGGTTTGCATTTCAGGTAATTGCAAGCGTTCTCACTTATGTAGTATTCTTATTTCAATTTGATTTTGTGGTGTAATAAAAAATTAATAAAGGCAGTTAATTATAACTAACATTGTGGATTTTAATTTCGTTGATGTTTTAAAATTGTCATCAATTTTAGATACTTTCTTTTCAAGCAAGCTATAATAAGAAATTACTGCAACCAAACATATTTCATTCTGCCTAAATACGTTGATCCTACCTAAACTAACTAATTAACTTCAATAATTGTAAAAGAAATACTGCAAATTGGCAAACTATGCGGTATTTAAAAAGTAATATCCGAGAAATAGTAAAGGGAAAGTGAATTACTAAAGCAATGATTAAAATTTGGACTAACATTTATTTAATCGTACTACAGAGAAATATAAAATTTCCTAATACCCATCAGTTAAATAAACTTCTAACTGGAAGTCTCTACAAAAATAACATTAAGTAGGAAATCCAGCATTTCTTTAGCTTCTTTCTTTTTCTAGACATATTTACTCCGTTACCTCTAACAGCTATAATCAGTAGCAGCAGATGTTAATATCACTTGAAATTGTACCCTATTTTGACATTGTCTTTGTTCTTTCATCCGCAATTTATTTTCTACACATTACAGCATTACACTATAAATATAACTGTATGTTGTAATTCAACTAGGAATCTATTTAACAGATGGATACCATAAAACTTTAACTTTCTTAGTTTTCTTTGCAGTTCCCTGCGTTTAAATAACTGTTCTTAAATTCTGAACTATTCTTCTAGCAGTAAGGTTTCTCTTCACAATCTCTTCTTCTTCAGCCCATGTTCCGCTCCCTTCCATTGGCTTCTATTCTGTGCGATTTGGTACGTCTTCCTGCTGTTTCTAAGATATCATCTAACTATCTTTTTCGAGATCTTCCCACTCCCCTTTTTGTTCTTGGGCGTTAATGGACTATTTCGTGTCCACATCGTGAGGTTTCGTCGTGCGACATGTCCTAACCAGCTCTATTCCAAGCTCGCTGCACGTGTTATATCCTTACTTCTTCTTTTTTCGTTTCCTTATGCTTATTCCGAGCACAGTTATTTTCATCGCCTGTTGGGAACTTGCAGTGTTTTCATAGATATTTGCGTGGCAGTCTCCAAACCGTATGTTGCAACAGGTAAAACACATGTATCATACACCTCCGATGTTAACGGTATTGCGATTGATTGATTCTTCAATATTTATGACATGTTTCCAAATTCTGATTTTTCTTATTATTTCTGCCGTTTAATTAGCTTCCCAAATTGATCTAATCGCCCAAGTATACATATTTAACTACATTTCTTCACTCATTACCTCTGTTTTAACATTTGTAGTCCCGCTGCTTTAGAGGCCAGATTGAGTTATATAATTTAGAAGATATGGTGTCCCCTTATCGGTCACCCCTTTGTATACGTGCTTTATCTGTCGTTTCATTTTCATCTAGTATTACTTAACGGCGTAGCATGGCTGTATATAGGTACTTATACCTTGTAAGTTGATTGTATCTTGTATACATTATTTTTCTATCTAATGCTCTTATTACTCCTCATATTTCTATTGAATCAAAGGCTTTATGGAAATCTATAAAAGCTAAATGCACGTGAAATATGTATTCTACACTTTTCTTTATTAAGTTTCTAAGCGTTTGTAAGTAATCTATAGTGGCGAAGTCTTTACGGAATCGCACTTAATCTACAGGTTGGTATGAATCCAGCTGGTGTGTTAAACGGTTTGTTATTATCTTTGTCAACTTGTACAAGTGTGGCAACAAGCTGATAGGACGATAATTCTTGATGTTTATTTTACCTCCTTTTTTGAACAATAAAATGACTTTAGCGTTTTACTAAGTTAATGGATTTTTCCCTCTTCCAAGCATTTGTTCAACGGTAGCCAACCGCCTCTAACAGACTTTCACCTCCCATTTCCAACATCTCACAGGATATTCTATCTTCATCGGGCGTGTTTTAGTACGTTTTTTAATTAATATTTATTAATTTCTGGAATCTCTTCTGAACCAATGTTTTGTATTGTCTCGTTGTGATCATACCAGCATAATTGAGGTATATACTTAGTTGTGTGTCGAAACGGTGGATGACAGCAATTTCAGATCTACTGGTCTCAATAATTCCATAGTTATTTTTAATTTTGTTGATCTTAACTTAGTACTTTCATATTCACGTTGTCTTGAATAGTGTCATTTACTGTGTAAGTAGTATACAGTGTGATTGTAAATGATTGAGGACAGTTTGAATTTACCGCCACAAATTTTAGTGTATTTCACATGTTGGTTGTGGCTACATCAATTTAGGGGCGGGGCTTTTTATAAATACATATGTCAAGGTCGCCAGATTTATGATTTCTGCAGGGCATTTTGAAAAGTTGTAAAATATTGTTAAATTAAATTTGAATATTTTCACTTATTGTTAAAACGAAATTCTAAGTTTATTGTGTATTAATTGTTTTAATTAAAAAGATAAAACTATTGATTAAAATCGTTATTAACAATTAATATACAGTGTGTCTCACTGTAGACTGCACCACCCCAGTATTTTGTTTATATATTATCGATTCAAAACATTTCTTTTTTCTGATTATACCTCTTACTAAACTGTAATTTGAGGCGGCCGTAGGCTAGAGGTTAGCGCGTTAGACTTCTACGCTGAGGGTCCTGGGTTCAATTCCCAGTACCGGAACATCGGATTTTTAACGGCCGTTCTCCCTCGCAAAGCAATGGCAAACCAGCGAGGTATTCTGCCTAGTAAATCTTCTCTGGAGTAGAAGTGTTTACACTTCCCGTGGTTCGGAGCCCACGTTAAGCTGTAGGTCCTCTATGTCTGTGGCACTCTAAACGCGCAACACAGGCATAGGAGA
>JABXWE010035466.1:0-25890 GCA_014611495.1 Limonius californicus
ATCGTCCGGTTAATTACTTCTTCCATTAATCGATCTTAGATTAATCCGGTTTTTCTAATAATCAAGAGCGATTTATAATTAACCATGCTGTTGATAGTTTTATCAAGACATATTAATTAATTGATTGGTCGGTTAATACATCGTCCGGTTAATTACTTCTTCCATTAATCGATTTTAGATTAATCCGGTTTGTCTAATAATGAAGAGCGATTTATAATTAACCATACTGTTGATATTGTTTTATCACAACATATTAATTGATTGATAGGTCGGTTATTGTGGTGCCTTTTTACCAAAAAAATATACTTAATCTAGTCTAGTCTAATTAATAGATTGTTTGATTATTCGATTACTGCGTAACTCTAAGCAATATTTCAAGGGCATTAACACAATTCGGGGTATGTCACTGATAAAAAATCTGCTTAGTTTTAAACGTTAAGGGCCATTCTAATGAATTTATCGATATCTAAAATAATAGAGTCAATAGTGGTAAGTAGCGGAAAAATTTACATTTTTACATATTTTACAAAATCTTTAGGTTTATTTAGGACATAACTGACATCTTTTTAACATAATGTAACACATTAAATTTGAGGACAAGAATAATATTAGCAACTACATACAATTGTGAGTAATAATTAATAATAACTAATTCTTCACTGATTAATATATTAACCGAGTCGGTGATTTTTGTGCAATAAATAACGGTTGGTAAATAAATTTGACTGGCCCGTTCGTTAATCAATCTAACCGGTTGAATATTTTATAGAATCGATTATAGATTTTCTGTTATAATAATCGTTTAGTCTCAATAATTGTGAGCTGTAGAATTTACATTATATTAAAACTTAAAATTGAAGGAGGGAGTAATAGCTTTGACTTTGTATTATGTATGTACACGAATGAGTAATTTATTTACTACAACATCTAATGTTTTATAAAATTGCAGGCGTTACAATTAATAGTTAAAAGATAAAATTAAACACATACTACAAATGGCATAATTTTGTTCCTAACAAATTGTATCCCTTAAGTAATTGCTAAACTATCTAATTGCAACACTAAATAAAAAGTTACTTTCACTACTTTAATATTATGTGTTTATTGACAGTTATTTACCGAGTTATCAAGTAATTTTGTTACATAACTACGAGTACTTTAATTGAAAGTACATGCATGGTTGAAATTAATACAAATTCCGTTTAAAATGCTCATTATTTCATTATTTACACCAGGCTTGCAATTTACTTGTAAAAAGAAATCATATACTTGACGTTTCAGCAATAATAAATAAATTAATGGTCAGCAATATTCAAATTGATGTTATGCAACAAGAAAGACAGGTGGAGTGGGTATTTAGGTCGCACAACATTGCCACTAATTTAACGAAAAAGAAGGTTACGATTTCCGTTTTGAAGAGTTCCAAAATCTGACCATAATTTATTGGCTAATTTTTATATTCCACGAGGAGCTGCCAACAACAACGCGAAGAAACTTGCGCAGCGTGTTTTAAATATAAACTAAATAGAAGTGTCTGTAGAAAACACTTCGAACGTGAAAATTAGAAAGTAACTGCTAAGATTTTTAGTTCACTTTTGTTTTTAGGTATTTGACTGGAAACAACATAACTCGTGCAGTTATCTTAGGTCAATAACCAATCGAGAAACAATTTCTCTCTTTTTATTTCCCAAATCGTATAAAAACAGCAGTTTAATACTATAATTGATTGAAAATTTATAAAAACACAATCTGAAATTGATTTAATGTGCTCAATATATTGACTAATAATTCCCGGAATATTTTCTTTATCGCCATAAATTGAATACTCTTATTGTTTCATAAGCGTCTGGAAGATAAAATATTTCCTAAACTTCACCTTTAATAAAAAAACAATAGGGGTTTAATTCATTGCAATGTTTAAGTAATTGATAACCACATCAATTGTTCGAAAGCATTGTTAAAGGAATATTTACTGATTTCATTCAGTCAAATTTAGAAAGTTGCTCCATGATTCATCATAAGAAATTGGTTATCAGATGAAGCACCTTGAATTGGCGGTTTTAAATAAATTATTTGGCATGAATGTATCTTAGATTGAGATAGTGTCTATAAGGTAATTTCTATTGTCTAATTATTTCAAGAGCAATTTAACGATAAAACTATCAAGTCATGAAATGAAAGTGGACATTGTTTCTCCTTAAAAAAAGCGCAGAAATCCTACAGCTATGGTTTAGAAGCAGAAAATTATGCTTTTGTGAAATCATACTTCATTCGAGTGTTTTTGTTCGAATCTACAATTACTCACTACTTCAAGATACAATGAAAACAGAAAAAGAAGATAAATTGTACTGCATTGTTAAAAAACAATTAGTTATATCAACAGAATAAGTGGGGAGATACATTATGAAATAAAAGAGACTAATAATAATTATGCATGTATAAAAGCACAAAAGGGATATTTATTCTCGTTAATTTTTAATCCGTCTTAAAGTTAAAAAGTCTTGAAACAGCCTTTAGGTAATTAAGTTACTAAATATAACAAATTGTTTAACCTACATACCCAACATTTTAAAAAGTTTTTTCATTCAAAAATAGACAAAATGTTTGTATTGTAACATGCTATCCTTGAAGAGATTTACAAAATCAGTTTTACTTGAATGAGCTAGCTCAGTTGTGAAGTATCCATGAAGGAATAATATTATTTTGATTAATTGTTGTTTAAATGAAGGGAAACATAAAGCTGGTGCAACATTTAGCTTAGCTTCAAGCAGTTAATTGGGAATGTTTCTTGTAAGGTTTTGATATAAAAATCTCATAGCAAGCGTTTCTTCACTCAAAGTAATGGTAACGAATCGGTTGCGCCGAAATGGCCCTTTCCACAATTAAATAGTCAAAATAATTAATCACATTCACTAGTTCGAACTCTCCAAAGCTCGTCTTTTATTTATAGAGTTTACAGTTTCAACCTGAATTGCTTCCATTTCAGAACCATTTTTGGATTAGTTTGATCCTACAAATCAGTTTATAGGTTTTGTATAGAAAAGGGGGAAACACCCGTTATAATTGATACACAATATAAAGATACTGTAAATCGACCAAAAGAGTAGCTTTGTAAAACCATTACGGACTTATAACCGCTTTATTATTAAAAATAACCTCACAACTCCTGTATGGTCGTAACTAGAAAGTTAATATCGACAAGATATTTAATTGATAAAGATACTTTTATGAACATTTTTTTTAACTAGCTAAATCCAGCAGGTACATAATAAAATTTTTAATATATTTGCCTTTAAATAGTCAAGTAGAGGTTGACGATGTAAAACATTTTTATCTACAATATCATGTAGATATTTTGCAAAATAATTCTATATCTATTGTAAGCAAATGTAAAATGTTTTCCAGATTTACTCGATAAAGCCTTCGTATCACACGACGTTAAATATTGCAAAAATTTACACGTACATTTATATGAAAGTATTTAGCACCGTTGAATACATAGAACTCATAAGTAAATTTTGTGCTAAATTTTCATGTAAATTTTATTTAATACGTGTTCTATAATTCTAAGAAATGTCCGTGCAAATCGGTTTACAACTGGTTAAATAAAACGAAATATACAGCATGACGGTTGCACATTTCACGAGGAGGAGGTGGAGTTAACGGATGGCGCCAAATTTAAACATTTCGACGAATGGAGTGAAAATTAATGTTTGCTAGGAATGTGCCTCGTTTACTGTTTTCTGTCGGCCACGTAATGATCCCGCCAATTTGATCCAATTTCAAACATATGTTCGTATTCACGATAACAACTTCCTAATCAAACCAAAATATCAAATTTAGGATAATCTCAAAATGTAATGAAAAATAAACACAACCAGCTGTTCGACAAAATACCAATGACACAAATTGCAAAGCACGTGAAATTTTCATTAAAATTAATTTACAAATTTACACGCAAGTTTTGTATCGAATTCAACGTCGTGTCATACAGTTATAACATATGAAAAGTTATTTTCATAAATACTTAAATTGTTTTTGTTTTAAGAAGGTATACAATGACTGCAAACGGCACTGCTTTTGCCATCATCGTATAAAAAATTTTATGCTACTTATTATGAATATATACGGGGTCAAATCGAATAACGTGGAAGATATTCAGGACAGCAAAGATGAATAAACCATTACTTAATTTTACAATCAAGTTTAGAAAAATATATAAAGAAGAAGAAGAAGCATGTAGTTGTTGCATGATATACTCTATACAGGGAATTTTTCTTTTTGGTATACATTGCCTATGTATACTTTTAAAAAGAACGCGGCAATTACGCCTATTATGTAGGCAACCAACTATACAGACAACTAAACCATGCTGTGATCAAAACAATCAAATTAATTCAATGTAAAAAAAATAAAATTAATCTATATTTTCTTGCGTTTTTTACACAACGATGTACAGTAAGGACGAAAAAGTGGAAATTCTAATGTGGTATCAGAATGGTAACAGCTTAAGAACTGTTTTCACTAAAATATCCAGAAAGACCTATTCCTTGTATTCGAACCATACAAACAATTGTTAGAAAATTTAAATCAAAGGGATGCGTAATAAATTCCCATAAAATAAGAACTAAAAGTAATCACGTCTTAACCGAAGAAATAAAATTAAATATTTCATGCTACGTTGAAGAAATCATGATTAATAGTTATAACAAAAAATAAGAATTAAAAAAAGTTTGCGATGGCCGGGAATGGAACCCGGATCAACTGTTTGGAAGGCGCCTATGCTGACCATTACAGCACTTTGCCGCGGAAGTATTTTTGTTGTACAAAGGAAGTACAATGTTCACGGACCTTACAGAAACATCACCGTGTCGATTTTTGTATTTAACAAATAAGTCATCATTTGCGTCCTATATACAGGGTGAAATACTTATTTAATATAAACACTGCATCAACATAACCTTCATACTTAAATAATTCACAAGTACCGTGACGTTTATTTCTGTTTTTTAGTTGTCGGTATAATTGGTTGCCTACACCAGGGGTGTCCAAACTTTTTGCCGCAAGGGCCAGATTGGGATTTAAATCAATTTGTGGCGGGCCACATGAATATGTGAATTAAAAAATCTCATTATGACTAAGGCAGCAATGAATTTTATTTTTTACAGTTAATTACATATACACCGATACTAAACAAACATAGCTAAATTATACATATTTAGAAATTTATTTCATGCAACTTTTAATGGGATTGATGGAACTGTGTTTTTTGCTGAATAATTTCTATAAAGCTGGGGTTAAAATCTGAAACACCAATTATAAGCCATGATTGCAAATGATCATCCGATAAATTTGCCCTGTACTTTGATTTCAGATACTTCATCCTGGAAAAAGTTTGTTCGCACATATAGGTAGTCCCAAACATAGAAATAAATTTACAATCAAATTTCTTTAAATTTGGAAACTCTTTTACATCCAAAAATTTGTAAAAATCGACCAAGTTTCCTTCCTTGTATTTATCCTTGATTTGATCGTTAGCTTGAAGATCAATAATTTCCATTTGAAACTGACTTGAAACGTCGGCAACGTTGAAGTCAAATTGATTTTGAAACAGCCGAATTTCCTTTGAATTCATGTCAAGATCAAAAATTCGCTTTTGAAATTCTTGTTTTTAATCCGCGATGACTTTTACTGCAAATCTGGTTGGAAATTGTTCATCAGTTTCTGTATTCAATTCTTCACAGCACGGGAAATGGGTAAAATTACATGCATTTATCTGACTTTCGAGGAATATAAGCTTTGCCCTGAATGCTTTGATTTGTGCAAATAAATCACAAATTAAGTTGTTTTTACCTTGGAGCTTTAAGTTCAAGTTGTTCACGTTTGTCAACATCTACAAAAAAGCCAACTTCCAGAGCCACTCGGCATCCGATAAAAGTGGTTCAGGGTGAATAAATAAATTAATTTCATTTCTAAGCTTATAGAACTGCAATAGCACTTTTCCACAACTAAGCCATCGAACTGCAGTATAATACGACAAATCACCGAACTCGGATTCCATTTGTTCGAGAAAAGATCGAAACTGGCGATGATTGAGTGCATGTATCGAATAAAATTTACGACAGAAACAACTGGTTTCAAAACGCAGCTCATATCGACATGTTTTACACATAGTGCTTGTTGATGGATACTACAGTGCAGAAAAATTGGTAATGGTACTCCTACACCTTCACAAGCTTTTCTTATTTGCCCAACCATACCGATGTTTGCACCAGACATGTTTCTTCCTCCATCAATTGTCACACCTTGGAGTCGATTCCAGTCCAAGTTATACTTTGTCAAGGTTTTTTGTAGTTCTTTGAAGATATCTTCTCCAGTTGCAGTGCTGTGCATGCTGTTAACGGAGGCTAATTCTTGTGTGACATTAAGTTCGTCGTCAACTCCACGAACAAAAACTAAAAGTTATGAGGTGTCACTAACATCAGTTGATTCATCCATGGCGAGAGAATACCGAGTGAAACGCTGTGCTTTACGAGTAATCTGCTGGAGAATATTGTTTCCAATATCGTCAATTCGACGAGCAACAATATTACAGGAAAGACTGATCATTTTGAAAAGTTTCAACTTTTCTGGGCACAACTCACCAACAGCTTCTATCATACACTCTTTAACGATGTTTCCATCCATAAAAGGTTTTCCTTCTTTCGCCAACAAATAAGCAACTTTCATACTAACTAAGGTCAATGCTTCATTTTCCGAGTTTGCCGTCCTAAATAAATTTTGCTGAGTACACAAACTACGACGCATTGTTTCAAATTTTTCAGTACGCTGCTTGTCCTTAAATTGTGAGTAGGTTGAAGCATGTTTTGTTTCATAATGTCGACGTAAATTATATTTCTTCATTACAGCAACAGTGTCATTGCAAATTACACATACAGCTTTGCCATTCTTTGACTGCGATTGCACAAAGAAGTATTTTACTCCCCATTCTTCATTAAAAACGCGGCACTCGTCATCAACTATTCTTTTTTTTCCATGTTTAAAGCTTAAAAATAATATTTAACTTCAAAATAATTAATTTGTATTTTGTTATACATTAAATATGAATTTACGCATACCAATTTTTAAATGAGTCATGCGCAACGGAACAGGAGATTACAAAAGGCAATCCCGAAACTACAGAGATGCACATACAATGCTCTCGATTCTTTCTTTTTTCCCCTCTACTCACCAACACAAAGACAGCCCACAGAATCTGTGTATTCGTGCACCCTCGCTATTCGCCTGCCTTCGTACCAATTCGGTAGTTACCGAACAATAGCCGCAAAACAATATTTTTACGACTGTAAATTTAAGTCAAATTTTATGTAGATATTTTTTTCATTTTTATTATTTTTAAAAATTAAAAATCCCTTTTTTATCAAATATGATTTTTGCATTTTTTCAATTTTCGATATACATTGTTGAAAATCAAACGGGTTCGCGCGAAAAATCAGTATTTTTCAAAAACCTTTGCGGGCCGGATAAAATTACCTGCCGGGCCGGGTCTGGCCCGCGGGCCGTAGTTTGGACACCTCTGGCCTACACAATAGGCGTAATTGACGCGTTATTTTTAAAAGTATACATAGGCAATGTATACCAAAAAGAAAAATTCCCTCTATATTGTATGTAAGCTACAATAAATAGCGAAAACTTTTAAAAACTGATGCCATTTTATTCAACGAATAAAGCTGTATTGAATAATTTTAGTTTTTTATACCTCATTTTAAAAAAAAGTTCGAGGGCCTCTGGAATATTGCAAAACCTGGGACTCAAAAGAATGTCAATATTTTATCATTTGCAAAGTCACTTATTTTTTTAGTATCATGCAAACACTGAAATGTCATGTACATTTTATGCTTGTTGCGATAATAAAACAATTAATTTTATCTACGAGAAAGCTACCGGATGCGTAGAACATGCTTCCGAAACCATCTAATTTGCATGGAATAGCTCATATGATTTTTGCTCTACTAAAACTGCTACAGTATTTGAAATGCAATAATAAGTTTTAGGAAGTTGCGGGCTGTTTATCGAAAGGAATTCTGTGCAGCTTTTTCTAGAGATTATTTCTCTGGGGATTCATAGATTTTTCTTAAACTTAAATTTAAGGTAACTTGTACGAAGCCACGTAACAATCGTGTGTGAGAGCAAGAATACGAGCTCTTTCTGCCTTGCATGGTAAACTCCTTCATGGGGTGTAGAGTCCCACTATCATTATTATAGTTTAAATTAAACGATGGTTCAGTTGCAACCGTAAATGGTTAACTTGATGATAAGCTTATACCAGTTGTACCATCCTCGTGAACATTATAAACAGAAAGAAGTTTAAATAACGCCTCATTGGAAAGCTGTCTTTTTCAAAATGGTAGTGGATTAAATATGTAAAAATATTACAAACAAGAATATAACAAAATATTTCGACAGTTTCGAGTTCTGTAAATTAAGTTTAAATTTTGTTTGGGTTAAATTTAATTCTTTTAAACGAATAGTCACTTTGACGACTTTTTCATAGTAGACGCCCCTAGTTTTGATTTTCTAAATTGCATATCACATACGTTAATAAGGGTAGAAAAGGGCACAGTTTAGTTATTGGAGTACTATGTTCAGAAGGCCCTCATTATAATATTTAAAAGTGGTAAAAAACTTACCGTTTTTCTTCAGCTTCGTTTGTGTAGCTGCTGGTATATAGGCCAACACTTCTATCCTTCATATCGCCGTTATACTTGATAGTAACTGTGTGTTCGCCCTCTTCAATTACTGCATCATCTGCCAGGGTGATCAATAGCAGTTCGAACTTTACGTCAGAAGTAAATTTTGCGGCCTTCTCGTCAATCAACACTTCTTCGATTGTCAATCCATTGCTGTGTATCTTGATTTCGTTCCTGTTTTCTTCAAAATTTATCGTGGCGATGACTGTCCCTTTGAAAAGCCCCGTCTTCAAATCGGGATACAGGGAAAGATCGTATTTGATGGGGATAACGTTTTCTGGTAATATCCAATTGTCCATATTTGGTGCTTCTGTGGTTGAGGATCCCGGTTCTGTAGGTTGCGGAGGCACAGCAGAACTCGAACTATCCTTGCAGGCGTTTAAATCATCTTTTAATTCCTGTTTTTCAACAGCTACGATGACAGTGGCGATTCCGAACGCAGTGGTAGCTGCAATGAAAAGGATCAGTAGTTTATGGGAAAATATCCACCCGAAGAGCCCCATATTTGATGGGCAAGTGACACGAGCTTGTGATTGCTGAACGTTTGATGGAGTAACACTGAGACTGTTATCTTGTGGAAGGGAATATTTATAACGGATTATATGACGCGTATTTTAAATATTAAGCTAGAAAGATTAGCAGCTATTGTGATAGGTAACCACTTCACATTTCATCATCATTGAAAATATCATATTAATGACTAAATACTACGAACACATAACATGATAACTGATAAATCAAGAGCATAAAGGTATTTTGCAGGTTGATGATTTTTTACGGCATTCATCTTTTTTATTGCGATTTACACCAATGTATGTTAATATGATTTTAATTTTTGAGTTCTGTGAAGGAATGTTGAATCGCTTTTCTTGTCATATATCGAATGCTCATAAGCGATTGTAGAGACTTAAATAGCTATGCATTTTAATGTATATTATCTTCTGTCGTTTGATTCATTTCGTAATTTTAAGGTTAAGTTATTTATTGACAAGTGGCAAAGTATTTTTCAATTTGAAGACGTCTTCTTAATATGACACCTGGCAGAATAAAATGAACAAAACCAATCGTTCTTAATGCAGGATGTCTCCGTAATCGTGGAAAATAAGATGATTCTCTGGCGAATGCTAAACAGTAAAGTCTTTAGAATTATTTTAGCTTTAGCTGGAATAGTTTACATATGTATATTAACTCCGCTTCTCCACTCCACTCCACTTTGTCATTTTTCAATACACATGAAAACAAATTGTGTCCATCCATCACATGGATATATCGGACCGGTACAGATTTCGATCACAGTAAGAAAGTTGTATACTATACAGGTGTATTCCTGTTAACGCTTTATATGCCTGCCTCGCATACAAATAGATTTCACCGGACCTTTTACGTTATTCGTATGTAATTAATCACTATATTGTATACGTTGAATTTCAGCTTATTTATTTATTAAGAAAATTATAATACTGCTGAAATAATTAATAATACCGATTTCAATTATGGATCTTAATTTCAAATTAAAATGCAAAGGATCTTGTTCATGGTAACGATTTAACAGTTTAAAACGTGGCAGGAAAGGTGGTATGGCAAACATTCCAGTGTTTTTAAAACTTAAACAATCATGGCTAGGTTGCTGCAGCCAATATAAAACATGTGATGTAAGGTTCTGGGAGTTCAACTCTTCGGGTTCATTGGCAAGTTTGCGAGGAAGTCATTTGGTACCGTGTCGAATTGGAGCTGAACCTTTCTAGAATAAAGTAATATAATTGAATTTAAAGTACATCCATGATGAAAATCAAAATTAATAGAAGCAAATTGAGATTAATACAAAAATAGATCTAATCGAAAACTATGACTAAAGAAATTATACCAGTGGGGAAGTATTGACCAAAATACTTGTTAGGTATACACAAATGTTGGGTTAATGGCCAAGGGGCAAAAAAGAATAGAAACTATTCGATTTTTAATCAAGCTTTCGAAATAATTTATTTCTTCATCAGGATTCTGGAATTCCAAGAACCAATGTTACAATTTATAAAAGTTAGGTTAGGTCTTACTTCAAATCAGTTCTAAACATTGGAATCACGCCAAAAAAAAAAAAAAAAAAAAAACACTAAGGGTGCTCTGGCCACACATAGCAAGGAGGCTGGTCACTTGTTTAACTTTAATCAAGTAAAGATTCTTGATCAGGAATCTAAATACAGAAACAGACTTTTCCTTGAAATGACTCATATTGTTTGTAACCCACGTAGCATAAATTTTAGAACTGACATTGATAACTTAAGTAGTATCTATTCGTATTTACTCAATTTTAATAATATACGTAATGTTAATCATACAGTTAATGCTGTTGATTTGGATTAATTTGTGTTAAAAAAATCGGTTGTCTGGATTTCATTTCATTGTGTGAATTTTTGGCGGTTTTTGAATTTCCCGCCTTCTTGTCATGTTATTTAGTTGTGAATAGTTGGTATTAGAACCAACTTCCTGTGATAAGATCTGCACATGGCGACTTAAGTCGTGTTTTAAATTGTTTCAATTTGTTTCAAATTGTTTTAAATTGTTTGTTTGTCATAACTTATTCTGACACATCTGTGATTATTTGTTAACTTATGGTTAATATGTTAGACCTCGAGTACGCGCTTTGGCGTGATTCCAATGTTAGAACTTTGATTTGTAAGTAAGACCTAACCTAACTTTTATAAATTGTTAACATTGGTTCTTGGAATTCCAGAATCCTGATGAAGAAATAAATTATTTCGAAAGCTTGATTAAAAATCGAATAGTTTCTATTCTTTTTGCCCCTTGGCCATTAACCCAACATTTGTGTATATCTGATAATTGGGGCATGCTCTGTTTTGATATACACATAGGTACAGTAGTTTTCACATATCGAGAATTACTGGCAGATAAGTAGGAGTAATTTAGATACCTTATTACTATGACCATTTTCAGTGATGTACATCACGGAAATCTAACTTCGTGTCATGTCATCTGTCAAGCAGAAGGTTATGTACATGATTTCCAAAATTACTTTGCAAAACTTTAAAATTCGTACAGATACATTCAATTAATTTATAGTTAGGGAATGTAAGAATTTTCGCTGTTCTCATAATTATCTTTTAGTGAAAGTCATGTACATAAATATTACAATTGCCCACTTAACCTTCTACTTGACACTTATAATAGCACAAGAGCTTAAATTATTTTCGGAAATTTTTTGAGGTCACGAATATTTTGAAAATTATATATTATAATATTATATATTATAATTTTCTTAAAATATTCGCGACCGAAAACAAATTTCCGGAACTAATTTAAGCTCGTGTGGTATTCGGTAAGAAAATTTCACACCCCAAGTATAAATCAAACCTGACATTTTAACAAGTAATCGCCTCGAAAAATTTTCCGGAAATTTTTCTGGTTGCCATGGTAACGAGTCAAAATAAAGGCATCTTATTGGTTCTAAAGTAGAGGTGTGAAATTTTCATAGTAATAAGGCATCTAGCGCCAGTGGTTAGAGCACTGGACTCCGGTGCTGAAGGTTGGGAGTTCAAACCCCCGACTCGATGCCTGGCGGGAGGCCTGTCCAGTCGCTTTAAATATTGGGCACCTGCGTTCTAATGAACAACTGGTAATAATACGGTTGTCTGCTGTATGATGCTCACCACATCACCAGGTGTCATCAATTTAACACCCGACAACCGAATGTTAGTGAAAGGATATGGGAGCTCTGACATTCCGCCTTGCAGACCAAACTCCGTCATAGGGTGTAGCTGTAGAGCCTCACCATTATTATATTATACTAAGGTATCTAAATTACTCCTATTTAGTTCTCAGAAATTCTCGGTAAGTGAAGACAATTGTACGTGTATCGAACATTTATATAGTAATTAAATAATTTTTCTTAAAATAAATTTTTTTAATTTGCAAATACTATTTTATGGGGCGCTGAAATATAACGCATAGCACAGCCGCCCCTTGAGGGCGCACCTTCTGCATGAAATAGAAAAATTAAAAATATGCAGTAAAGGTGTTTCGCTGAGACAAGTTTGCTATGTTACTCTTATACGGAGCACTCTGTAAAATTGAAACGATTTTTAAAACGTGTACCTTGTGGATCTGCATATTGAATATATTTACTATTAAAATACCGAGACTTGTTTACATATTTTCGAATAAGGAATTTACTATTTTCGTTTGAATCTCCCTGTATAAACCATAAAATTTTCATAAACGCGGGACCGGAAATAGTGTTTATCCACCAACATTTTACAAACCTATGCCTTCCTTTTATGCATGCATACAGGCGAGAAATGTAAAAAGTAAAACACCGCATAATGTAATTCCCAACAGGTTTCTAGTATTTATAATGAGTTAATGAGAGAGACAGAAGCGCGCCTAATTTCATCACAGAAGAGGGGACTTGAGCGTTCTTCTCCCAACAATCATGACTTCTCGCATTACGACTTTATCAGTCATCGGGTACACGCTCTCTGGAATGCGATGTTGTGGCGTTTACGCTGCGTGTTTTGGTGTGCAATTGTAATAAAACTATGTGTAGGAGCAACATCACGCTAAAGTGTTCGAAAATGAACTTCAGCTTGCCAACCCCGATCATCCTTTGTGTTTTTGGTATTTACTCGGTGCTTGCTTCGCAAATTCCGTGCGACCAATTCGGCATCGACATCAGCGATGGACATTTTTTGGAAAACGGCGACATTTTGAAGGACAGCATAAGGTACACCCCAGAAAATTACATACGGGGTGTTGAACAACAGGTAACGGGTTGTATCTGCAACATTAAGCCATGCATGAGAAAATGCTGCCCCATGGGCGAGTTCCTGAAGAACAAAACGTGCCAGCCCGCAGAAACACCCTTCAGTATTCCTGAAAACAAGGGGCCCAGTCTGGACAATTTTTATGTCATAAACGGATCCAACTGCGATCCGAATAAGCAACGGTCCATTGTAAATCCGGTGGCTACCAGCCAACACAAAGGGAGCGAATTCCTTTTGCAACCGAACGGAGTTCTTTATTTGCCATCTAGTCGGATGTACCTTGAACAGCTGGATTACTGCATTGATTACATTGAAGATGAGGAGGAAGTCAAGGGTCTCGTTTGCACCGACCGGAAGGAAAATGTTTCCACTACTAACGTCATAGGTAGGGATTTGCATGTTGTTTTGAGAGTAGAAGGCTGAATTGATTTGGGTAATGTGATATTTCTTCTACTTAGTGTATTCTAATGAACTTGTATACTTTCTTCGCTAAAGTGAGGTCATTAATTGGTAGGAAATAATCTATAAATCAGGGGTCTCCAACATGTTTAGTTGACGTTTACCTTAACGTTAAGGTGTTACTAAAGTGACCGAAAATAGGCCAAAATTACCTTTTTCTATTGCCATCGCAGCTACGTTAATAGACGGCATTTCCATTTGCGGTTGTCGATCAGTAGGCAACATATCCAGATTGAAAAAGGTGAAAAAAATCCAAAAAAACAAAAAGAAATGATGAAAAATTGACATAAGTAGTTCAAAAATACGGTAAATTCAATCTACGTTTATATATGTGGAATTGATTTAGTGCATTGTTTTTTTCACCTTAATGCAATCCACTAGCCTTTAAGAACATAACGCAAACAACCCCAATCTCAAAATTTACATAACAATGCCAAGACTGTATTACTAATTTACTTTATCGTATATTATACCTATTGGCTTTTACATTGGCTGCAGTTTGTTTCATAGCGTTCGGGTAGCCTGCCCTAAGTCCCGTGACGAACAACGAAACGAATATAATCATTTGTCAATATAGAAAGTAACTTTTAATTTTTCGTAGCCAAGGTGCTATAACATCCCCTTAAAGGTTTTATATACGCTTCCACCAATACCAATACCAATACAAAAATCTTATTGCAAACTATCACCCTTTAAGAACATAATGCACACTACACCAATCTCAAAATTTACATAACAATGCCAAGACTCTATTGCCAATTTACTTTATCGTATATTATACGCATGGTCTTTTAAATTGGCTGCGGATCAGTTCCCAGGGTTCAGGTAGACGGTCTTAAGCACCTAGGCGAACAACGAAACGAATATATTGGTTTGTCAATGTAGAAAGCAACTTCTCATTTTTGTTAGGCTAGTTGCTTTAACGTCCCTTTAAAAGTTTTATGAACGCTTCCACCAATTACCAATTTACTTTATCATATATTATACCTATTGCCTTTTACATTGGCTGCAGTTTGTTTCCCAGCGTTCAGGTAGACGGCCCTAAGCCCCGTGACGAACAACGAAACGAATATAATCATTTGTCAATATAGAAAGTAACTTTTCATTTTTCGTAGCCAAGGTGCTTTAACATTGCCTTAAAGGTTTTATATACGCTTCCACCAATATCATTACCAATACAAAAATCTTACTGCAAACCACCACCCTTTAGGAACATAATGCACACAACCCCAATCTCAAAATTTACATAACAATGCTAAGACTCTATTACCAATTTACTTTATCGTGTATTATAGCTATTGCCTTTTACATTGGCTGCAGTTTGGTTCCCAGGCGTTCAGGTAGACGGCCCTAAGCTCTGTGGCGAACAACGAAACGAATATCATCATTTGTCAATGTAGGAAGCAACTTTTAATATTTGGAACCAAGTCGCTTTAGCATCCTCTTAAAGGTTTTGTATCCGCTTACACCAATACCAATACCATTTTCAGAAACCATGTAAGTAACTGTAAGAAATCTGGAACAACTACAATAGGACCGTATATTTTGAACAATAAACCGCCAGTATTAAACAGTTGTAAGAATAAAAATAAAAATAAATTATTCAAAAATATATTAAAAAATTTATTCAAATGTATTTCAAGAAATAAGTAAAAAGAGTTCCTTAGGAAGTCGCAATGTATAGTTTGGGAACCACTGAGAAACTCAAGAACACACACACATTTATGTGGTATTTTATCTCAAGCTTGTTAGCTTTGGGCTTAGAAACGGGCAATAAAATATGACTAACAATTTACTTGTACGATTGTGTGGGGTTTGGTGAAAACTTTTAACAACAATGAATAAAATTCCACATTACAAATGTATTTCAGGGCAAAATTTTTATTTTACGCACAACACTAAGGACATAATTGCTGACTAAATTTCCAATGGGTGTCATTACTGTTGTATTAGTTTACTCAAAAATTAGAGCATCATTAGCGCGTTCCAGGTACCAAATTAAAAATGAATCATAGGTGTTTGTAAATGATTGTAAAAAGCCAACAATTTTTAATAATAAGCTTCTGTTCTGTTGATTTTCATACCGAATATAGCCTGACAGCAATTTTTTTTGTCAACCGAAACGAACATAACCTCGAAAACGAATGATGCGCATACTAAGTTTCAAAATAAATTAAATGAAAAAGCAATAAGCCAGCTATACCCCTACAATCGTTTAAGGACGCCCAGTAAATTAAATATCGATCAAATATTGATTTCAAATGTATTCCTTTCCGCGGATAGCTATATCTCCACGATAAAGCCATTCCTTGTTGAATTAACTGAATGTTTATAGGAAGTAACAGATCTTGAATAACTTCGGCATTTCAGTTGTTTAGTAGCCGATTTAACCACAAAAAACAGCAAACTTGTTATTTGAAGTAGCATACGTTGTGTACAGTTTGTTTCCTAAGTAATCTCAGGTACCGATTCGTTTACCAATTTTAAGACAAATATTACACTCAAAATATTCACTAAAATGCGTAAATATTTCCAGAAAGAGTTACTCAACTATTAAATAAATCAAAATTACAATACATAGTATGTACATTGGATATTAAATAAATTGTTCAGTGCAAGTCCGCCTGCTGTCGTTCTTCCCGCCATCGATTGCCGTACACTTTCGAAGCTTCCGGGTGTATTCCTGATAGAATTTAAAGAATCGACAATTCTATTCCCTAAATCATTTACGTCCACAATCGAAGTTATGTACACTAGTAATCTGACATGCTCTCAAGGAACAAATCTAGGGGGTTCATATCTGGCGATTGCGGTGTCCATGCTTCCCCCTAGAATCTATCCAGTGATGGGGATAATTTATATTCTAATACTCCCTTCCAGGATTACTGAAATGTGCTGGAGCACCAATGTGCATAAACTACATAGTATTCAATCGAATATCTGCCAATAACACAGGTATAGGCTGCTCAGGCTTGATCGCCCAGATCCTTTAACAAAAGAATAAACAGTTTACAAAGGTTTACCTGGATTAGCCACTACACATAATGGCAACCGTTGTTGTTCGACATTAGAAGAAAATACCAGTATTCAGGTAAAATTCGTAGGGTATACCCAGTGGAAATTCCGGCCTCTACAACCTCTAAATCCATATCGATTGCACGATTATCTTGATCATTTTCAAATGGCCTCCAAATTGCAGACATCCTGTATTTTTGCATGTTAACTGTACCGAGATTCAAACACAAATGCAAAATATTTTTAAATGCCTGATTACAAGCCGTCCTTGAAAGCAAACTGTGGATTTTCAGTTCCAGGTAATTTTATGAGCTTCTACCTGTAATACTAATTGTTAAACCTCGTATATTTAGGATTTAAGAATTTTTAGGACGTAACCGCAATCGGTTCCATTGTGTGTAGCGACTAATCTATGTAAACACTTGTAAACTTTTAAATCCTTTTGTTAAAAGATCTGTGCGATCAAGCCTGAATAGCCTATATCTCTGCATCAAGAAAATGCCGATGTGTTTAGGTACAAAATACGGCCCAATGAGATTATCATGAATAATACCAGCCCAAATATTGACCCAAAGTTGATGCTGGAATCAGCTTTCCTTTTTGCAATGCGAATTTTCCCCAGCCCATTATCATGAAACTAATAGCACATCAACCAGAAAGTTTGGGTTTTGAGCGACTGCTTCAAATAATCACTGACAGAAGCCGAAATGTTCAGAGATATCTTGTGGGAAGAAGGCTTGCACACGGTGAATATGGTATGGGTATAGGTGGTAAAATTTTTAAATTTTCCATGTGAGTTTGTGGCTTACATGTAACTGCGCTCAACTGTTCATGAACTTGTGGAAGGATTTGCCTCAACTTGACCAAGTACTTCTTCCTCAAGTTGTGGTGTTGTAACCGTGGTTGTTCTACCGGAAAGTTTAGTGCCTCCTAGAAATCTCCTCAGTGTAATAAAGTACTCGCATAAACATCTTATCACATGGTAATTGTCTATCTGGAAACCTTTCATCGCCTTCCCTGCAGTGCATTTCCGTCCGCAAGACCATAATAGTAATGCATATCAGCTTTTCCGGCTTCAACTTCAATTTATTGACAGTTTAAAAATTTTGAAATTTATATATTTGTCGTTGACTTTGCGATTCCAATTGTCAAACTTTCACCCAATTTCGTTATTAAACAGGTTTAAGAAAATTATATTTTTTGGAAACATTTCGAAAATAAAGCATCTTTTATTCTTAATTATTTCATCATAAATTCGGTCAAAGAATCACCTTCTGCAGTTTTCGACAACACTTAAGTATAAGTATATATTTAAAGATAAGATTATTTGAAGTTTGGTTTGTGTTGCCGAGAAACTCAATAAACCTTAACTGACCGGGTCGGCCATAAACTCCAATGTAAATTTTAAAAGCATTAAGCAAGCTCAAAAAATATTACCTAAGGTTAATAGTAATGAGAATAATTAAGAAAATCCGCATTGTTGTTTGATTATGCAACCTTTCTGCAATAAATATATTGCATCTGAAGATATCTTAATATTAAATAAAGCAAGAAAAAAATATTTATTATTTATTTTTTACAGTTACTATGGAGTTATATTTGAACTAGTGTTACGAATTTTTCACTTAATACTTAGCAAAAACTTTCTTTACAATAATTTAATAAAGTTTATAAATCGGAGTCCTAGTGTTGCCAGTTGTAAAGACAAAAGCTTTCAAGGGTACCTTGAAAGCTCAAGGCCAACGGAAGACACAAACTACTCTTTATGGGGAGCCACAAAAAGGGTCAAATGCCGGAAACAGCCAATCCCACCTTTCATGAAGAAAACAACAACTAGACGCGTACGGACTCGAAGAAACCAGAAGTGTGTGCTCAACACCTTGAAAAAGTGTTTCAACCTTTATCCGAAATAAAGAACTATCTATACGCCCCATACCTAATGTCTCCGCTACCAGAATTGTTCACCGTCAGTAAAGTCAGAGATATGATTAAAAATAACCTCCATACAAAAAAAGACTCCTGGTTTTGGTTTAATAACAAGGCCACTAATTAAAGAACTTCCTCGACAAGGCTTAGTCATGCTAACAATTCTTTATAATATAGTATTGAAATTGAGACTATTTCCCGACGCAGTGGAAAGTTGCCCAAGTGATTATGATACTAAAGCCCAGAAAACCACCAAATACGGCAGCCTCCTACAAACCAATCAGTCTATTACCCATACTAAGCAAATCAGTAGAAAAACTGCTTGCCAAGAGACTTACGCCAATCGTAGAAGACTTGAACCTAATTCAGCATTAAAAAGAAGTGTTCTACTATACAGCAGAGCCGTCGTTTAGTTGATTACATGAACCAATCCTTCGAGGAAAAACTTTATTGCACGGCAGTCTTCCTTGATGAAAACGAACCTTTCGAAAAGCGTGGCAGGATGGTTTCCTTTAAAAATTACCTAACAAGCTCATTAACTCTCTCATATTACGTCATCCTTAGATCATGCATAGAAGAAACATATTTCCAGGTGAAATATGATCAAACTTTACCGGAACTTCATCTAATCAGATCGGGCGTACCCCAGGGTAGCGCACTTGGGCCTCTTCTATGTCTTCTATTTGCCCACCAACGAGCAGTCAACCTTCACAGATGATAAAACCATCTTGGTAAAACATAGAGAACCGATTATTGCTGCTGGTATCCTACAGAAGAATGACATAGAGAAATAGATAAAAGGTAAATGATAAAAATAAATAAGACTAAATATCTTCAAATCACTTTTACAAAGTGCAGAGCAAGTCTTCACCGATAACGTATCACTGCCACAAGTGACAGAAATTAAAAATCTCGACGTGCACCTGGACAAGGGTCTGACAGGGAGTAATCATATATGGAATAAAAGGAAACAACTTGGCGCAAAATTCAGTAAACAGTATTGGCTACTTGATAGAAAATCCAAACTGTTACTCAGTAATACAAAGCTTTTTGACCTGTCTGGACCTACGGAACCCAGCTGTGGGGTACAACAGCCAACACCAACATCCAAATAATAGAGAGATTCCAGGTAAAATTGTTACGTGCTACGCGCAACGCTTCTCAGTTTCTAAGGAATGTTAATATATTAAGCACCTTGAGAGAAGAAATCACTGAGTTATATGATCATTGGATTCTAAGTCACATGCCAATGCATGTCACCTTTTAATATACATTTTATTTGTATTTTGTAATGTTTTAAGTTGGTCATGTGTATTTTGATCTGGCATTATTCGGTCCAACAACAGTGCTGTAATCTTAGCCAATTGTGTAACTACGTTGTGCTTTAAGTAAATCCCATAATCAAGAATTCTACATATGTAAATAAATTAAATTGTTCTAGAAAAGCACAATTCAAGAATGTTATCGTACATCCAGGTCTCATTGATAGCGATAGAAAATTGATTATACTAAGCTGTAATCGACTATACAGGCTGTATCAGAAATAGGTACAAATATTTAAACCAGTAATAGATTCGCTCAAGTAGAATTCAATGTAACTATTCATTTTTCAAAAATCATTAAGATTATTTTTTTGAATTAAAAATAAAATAAAATTTTGTTTGAGAACTGCTGATGATACATAGAAAATGCATTTAAGCTGTAGAAGGTTATTACCTAATTGTAAAGTAAATCCAAAGTGGCAAACACGTAAAACCTTGTCGGGCTTGTGATAACAACAACAGACTGAATAAAAATTACTGACCTACCTAATAGTATTGGTTTGTGGTAGGTGATAAGAATTTTTTTGCACCTCTGTCTTACTCTCCTTTGTATAACATGTCTTTGAACTCAAATTTTTGTTATTATCCTGGGGGTATTAAAACAATTTTGGGTCAAATTTTCTCATATCTTAAGGGTCCCATTGTCACAGAAATGTTTTTTCTAGTTTGTATATATTGTAATCTACCATCGGATTTAATATTTGTACCTATTCCTCATACACCCTGTATATTGTAATACGGCTTAAGAGTAGTGTAAATAGGACTCGCAAATTAAACTCGCCAAAGTGCAGAAGACATACTATTTAAAGTAAAAAATATAACTAAACGACTGAACAGGATGACCGAAAGTGGTAACAAACTCTAATTATTTGAGCCTATTACAATTCTGTTGCATCCAGTATATTAAAACCTAAATTTTATTTTAAATTTTGCAACGGATATTTATAGAATAGTCAGAAAATGGGATTTTTGCAATCTCGAAAACTATACGCAAGTGGGAATGTCCATACTAATTCTCAAGTTCAAAGTTTATATTTAACCTATGGTGATGACTAAACCTAATGAAACTTTGGAAATCTCTAAGAAGAGATTACTGACGTAATTCTTGTAAGATAAATCATAGAACAATGTATATTTTAATAAAATCTTCATTCAGAGATACTCGTTTTCCGAGTTTTACAATTGTTTTAACATTGTAGTATGTGTACGAACTTAAATAACAAGCAATTACTTGTCATGGCTAAGATTTATTGTCACGCACTGTTGAATGTCACTCAGTGGAGTGACCACAAATTTTCCTGGGAGTTCTTCCACCTCAGATATCGCTGCTAAATGAGTTTTATTATACAGTGTGTCTCAATATTAACACCCCCCTTGGTATTTGATTCAGAAGGCTAAAAAAATCGAAAATTAAGAGTGGACATTTTTCCTATTGTCTTGCGTTATCGAGTTATTGATAAAAACAAAAAATTAACATTTTAAGTTAAACTTTCTTAAATACTTCAAATAGATTGCCTCCTACTTCAAGGCCAACATTCGCACGTTTTTCTATGTAGGATATTTTCGTTTATTGACGCCACAGCAGCGTGAATACCTACGAACTACGATATCAGGATTTACAACAAATTCGCGGTAAATCTTTTCTCTCAAATGACCCCGGAGAAAATAATCAATCGAATTCAAACTCAGTGATCGAGAAGGTCATGGTTTGGGTCCACCTCTTCCAATCTACCCCTTAGGGAAATTTTCATTAATATAAATATAAATACACACTAATTAATTTTAAACTATTTTAGCCCTTAATAGGCCATCCTTTGTTTTTAATAACTAATTCACACCGTTTTGGCATAAAATTCACCAGTTTTTGTAAGCCTTTCTTTACAATGCTGCGATACCAGGCATCAATTAGTGATTCGATTAATTCCACGTGTTTATGCGCTTTTTCTTAAATAATGTTGGAAGTCCTCTGCCATAAGTTATCTATAGGATCTAGGTCCGGAAATTGTGCTGGCCATTCTACTCTTTTATCTCTTATCTTTATTGGTCGACATCCAAGATTGAACAGCCTCTGCTCTGTGGCAAGGAAAATTGTCATCTTGAAAGAAAAAGGTTTTCTCAGGAAATAACTCCTTTCCCCTAGGCAGCATCTTCTTCTCTAGGACATCAATGTATTTGGTTGCATTCATCATGCCAGATACAGCATGCAATCATGCAGTCCCATATCACGATAGAGATTGAATGTTTAATTGTTGGCAGAACACACTGTCGTGAAAATTCTTCTCCAGGGAATCTTCTAACATATGTTGTTTTCACTAAATAACACTAAATAGTACCTTCTACCATTATTTTGATAAGATGGAGCCTTGTTTTTCTGAAAGGAAGGGTTTCGTTTGGGCTTTGCCACCCCTAAATTCAAGTTTAAGAAGTCATCGTCTTACAGTAGAAGTGCATACACTTTCACCAGTAGCTTCGGACTATGTTTTGGTTAAATCTGTCGAATTAAGACTTCCGTCACAATACACTGTCGTCTCTCACTGATGACCACTGCGGGGTTTATCTTCAATTTTTCCCGTCTCAGAGTATTTCCACTGTTAAGGACATGCAAAATGCAACTGAATAATCCATAGTACCTGCAGGTACATATATATCGCAGGCGTACAAGGAAAACCCTGTAAGTCCTAAGCTATTAGTTTCTAGAAAAACGCATTTGAACATTTAGCAGTAAATGTAAAATCTATTTTTATATTTCACTTTATTCAATCATTTTATTTGAACTGAGATGACACTTTTAAAGGATAATACAAAATAACACTAACTTTTGTAAAGTGAAAAAGATATTTTTTAACGATATTAACAATACATTTCTTAAAAAAATGGACTTAATGTATTGTCCCTGTAGAAGTTTGTGATGAAAACTAAGGCTCACAATCTGAATCGTCCGTAGCAGAGTCTTCAAAGGAACGTTCAGGCACAGAATCTTTCACAGTATTAGAGGTAGGAAGGTTATTGTGCCATCCATGGAGTTCCTCAGGTATAACCGGGGGTATAGCTGATGTGGAGCGACACCAACTTCTGAAGATCTTTTTTCTTCTTGATGCTAATTGGTAGTAGTTTGGTATACAATTTTTTTAGTTGCCTGGGTAGAGCTGGTGGTCTTCCTTTACCAAATACGTATAATGACTTATATTCAGAAGAGTGTCTATACTTAAATTGAATTGTTCCAGGATTTTCTTTTGTGTATTTTTATGAGAAACCAGTTAACAACCTGACCAGTTGTATCTCTAGCCCTATTCTTTATCAAGATACAACTGTTTTGAATCAACAAAATCTGTAAATTTCAATTCCTTTGTATTATAAGGCGCACTGATTTTATTTCTGCTTAGATCGTGCTAATCGAAAAATAGTCAGCCAATCCTGCATGGCATTTTTGATATAGAAAGTTTGCAATCCAGATACTTTTAGTAGTTGCTCTCGAGTAGTATGACTATACAGTAGGAAAACTTTCGATATGACTTTTACGTAGGCCAGAACTTCAGGAGGTGTTTTGTTTCCTGGTGCCGATTTTCCTCTCTTGTCTTCACCAACGTACATACCTGTGTCTGCTTTGTGCTTAAACGCATTTAGAACTACGTCGTTGCTGATATTCAGTGTTGTAAGAAAAAAAGCTTGGCACACCCTGAATTAGTTTCCATCCTTCTCAAAATTATATTTTTTGGGGTTTTGACGTGGACGTTTGTTACCGTTTCGTTGTCTTCTTCTTTCTGAATTACTACAAGCAATATTATTTAAAAGGAAATCCTTTTGTCTTTTAAAATCGGCAAGTTTCCAATAAGATGCACACAATAAGATGCCTTTCTTCATCAGAAAATTTATCATTGCATTTAAAGCGACATCTGCTGCAATCGTTGCCTTTATGTGTTTTGGATTGACGTAATTTGTTTTGTATTATATTGTATTGTATTCTCCTTCTCTTTGCGACGTTGTATTTCCATGTACGTGGGTCTTTTTTCCATCTCGTTAGTTTTTTGTCGTTCTTTTCCAATACCTCAGGGTTTTCCAATACTCCTCCTGTGGTTTGCTGGCGATCCCCTTCATTATTTTCATTGTCTAAACAAGTTATACAAAAATGATATTCTATCATTGTAAACATACTGTATTTTTATTATTGACCTTCTAATGATAAGGAATCTGATGATTTTGATTCGGGGAAATTAGGATCGTTAACGGAGTCGTCAGAGCCAAAGTCAACTTGTTCCTTAAATAATTTGTATTGTGACGTGGACGCATTGTCTAATAAAAACAAAAATAAATATAAACATTGCTAATATAATGACTAAAATTTAGAGTAAGTTTGTTTTAAAGAGAAATATGTAGCTGACGTTAGGTTAGGAAGTTCTATAGGTTCAAACGCATGTTCATCACGTTCAGTTAAGTTTTTAACTACATCAAGAACATCCTGATTTTCTAATTGTTGACAGGCTAAAGAAACTAGTCGTTTTTCCCTCGAATGCATGTTAAAAAGAAAACCGCACTATAAAAACAGGTGGATACTAAGCTGAACACTCCCAACTGCAAGTTTGACATCACTGACGTAACCTCACTATCTCTCTACTTAAAGGATTTTCCTTGCACCTGAATGTGTATTTCTGATATTTTGTAGAAGAAAATGCCATTAAGTGCACTTAGTTGGTTTTCACTGTCAATGTTTGTAATCCAATGGATTTACTCGAAATGAACACCATTATGGTAACCAAACAACAGCTGATATGGACATAACGGATTTTTCCAGATAAATAAATTTGAATTCTGGACTTAGTGGTTTTACTACGGGGATGGCGTATGCTATAAACGAGTACGTGGATATGATTTGGATTCTTGCGGTATGTGAGGGAAACTGCAATGAGGCTGCTAGGGTTTACGCTCAGCGTTTTCCTAATAGAAGACATCCAAGCCACGTAGTAATTCGAGCTGCAAAGAACAGTGTTGCCAAGTTTCAGATTCTTTAACAGGCTCGTACGAGGAAACTAAGCGCGATAGGAAGTTCCTGTTTGCAATTTTGAGGTCTATATCGGTTGTAGAAAAGTTTACCTGAAGCTTTAAAGTGCAATTTAGGGACCACCCTGTATATATATATATATATATATATATATATACTCACAAACATAATAAGTATTTTTCCTAATTATGCTTATAAGTTTCATGTTAAATGCATTTTAATGGTCCCGTTAGAAAATGCGCGAATAACCGATTATCGATTTTAGAAATGAACTTACCCTTAATTGTTTTCTATGGAGTTCTAAGTATGTAATTAAGAGATAAGTTGTTGACAATAGTCATTAAAATCAAATATTTTAAAGTAATTTTGCGAAACTATGCCAAAAATGCAGCTAAACTCCAAGAAATATTAAGATTCTTGGGTGATGCAGAACTTTTTCACACCACTGTAATACATTCGACACATTGACATAATCGCGATTACTATAGTTTCATTTAATTTTAAACACAAAATCAGACGATAATGAAAATGTAGATACTTATCAATATGACAGAACGATTTATACATTTCTAACATCGCCATAGCCACCAATTAAATTATGTTACACAACTAATTGGAGCGACCATGCGATAAAACTTATTATTTAC
>JABXWE010035489.1:0-24777 GCA_014611495.1 Limonius californicus
ATCCACGAAATTTCATTATCCAATTTTCCTGGTCTTTCCGATCCTTACATTCCCATTACTGACTGAAGAGGGGTTTAGGTTAAGGTTCCGGTGCGTGACCCGACTGATCCCTATGGAGAATAAACCGACTTTGACTTTTCTTTTCCTTTTAACTCAATAAATGGCAATTTTAGTTTCCGGTTTACTTTGAAACTCAAAATGGTGTTTTTCAATGTGTACTGTGCTTGTTTCCCTTCAAATTTAGGAATGCTATGTACAGTAGATAATTTTAGTTTCTGATTTAGTTTAGAAAATCAAGACGTTGTTTTGTATCTCCAGCAATCTATAAAATCTTGATATTTTAGTTTTTCTAGAAGTCTAATGACCGATCTTCCTATGAAACTATCTCACTTAGATTCAGAGCATTGTTGTGTCTAACTTTGTATTGCAAAAAGGGTTTTGCGTCTCCACCAGCTTCTGTTGTGCTGTTTTCTAATATGTTTGTAAGGTGCAGTGCGTCTTAGAATCTAGCATCTATATCTCTATATCGGTATTTCACTTTCCACTCTCGAAATAAAATCTTTAAAAGCCGAGTTGAATACGATATACTAAATTTGGAAATATGGGTTACTGTTCTAACCCATTGTTGAAGTCTCCAAAAAATTAACTCGTCAATCTCTAGCTATCTACATATTTTAAATTAATTTTATGACATTATATCCTAATCCAAATAGTCAACTATAATTGTGTATCAAACATAGTTTATTAGTAAGGTAGCTTCGTTGGTTGTGACTTATCGTCCAACTGAAAATCTCTTTTCAAGGTGCGATGTTAAGGCAAAAAATCGAGTTTTGAATTTTAACCTAGAAGGTTGTTTATAACGAATTTTGAAAGGTTTTGGAAATCAGTTTGTTATGTCGGAAATTCGCTTTAAATTTTCAAATATATGAATTTTCCTCTCGAGTCTTTTCACAGTAATATGTAAATAAAATCATTTTTCTCTTCATCCCTCTTCATTTAACATTAGAACGAACAATTAATAAAAATAAAAACAAAGAATACTTAAGCTACCAAAAAATTGATCAGGTTTAAATCCGGAGAATGTGATGGCTACTCCAAACCATGCCTAGCGCTCTAAATATAGAGATACAGGTACTCACACTGTATATTTGTTAGCTCAATTATTTGTCGTTTTAACAAAAGTTGACACCAATTTCTGTTTACCATATTAATTAGAGCAACATTGTGTCTGTTTCTAAATTCAGTTCCTGAGAAGAACGGAAATAAAATTTGTATATCATAATAAATATTTTAGCTTCGGTGATAGGTCGTAGCAATAAATAACTTGACGCGATAATTTGAGAAATTTGTTTAACATTAAAATCTTCGTGCTGTTGTAAACTGTACGGCATAGTATTATTTTTTAATTCAAAATGTTTAAAGGACATGCTTTCCAGTTAATCCAACAATAAATCTTCATAAAATTAACACTTCTTTTTTAATGTTAGCTCCATTCATCATCTCTACTGGCCCATGTAGTGCAGATGTTCCACTAAAATTTATGCCAACATAAATATGTTACGTCTCATAAAAAAGTGTTATGTTAAAAGGTGTGTTGTCAAACCATTCGCGTAATTCACGTGTAGCTAACTGTAACCGGGCTGCAGTTGACCACGAAGCAATAAATTTAGGAAATTTAGAAATTAGCTTGCAGAAGCGAACTTATTGTTGTTTCTCGGAGAGCAAGCGGAGGTTAATGAACAGATAATATGAAAGCGTACACACCTAATAACTCGCACTTACGGCGTATTATATGCGACATTGTTCTTGCTTGAGGAAGAACATTAAAGCTAACTCAAGGATACTTATTTTAGTCGAAGAATAGTTCAACGTTAAATAGAAATCGGTTACGGTTATTAAATCCCGCAACCTTTACCCCTTAAACGAACAATAATAATTATTATTTATTAAGATAGAGAATCATAAATATTCAGCTATGTATTACCCGAAGTGCTAAACCTAAACAAGTCAGTTTTTATGTAATAATAAATAAATGTCAATCCAATTGTTACTGAATTTGAACAAACACTTGAATAGAAGCGACGGTATACTAGGATGATCCGATAGAAGGTGTAATAACATAAACAAAGATGGAACAGTGGAAGCCGAAGCGAGTGGGGGCGATACGATGAGACGGAGTAAAATAAAGATGGAAATACAAATAGCCTAAACAGTTTGTCCAGCACGATAAATTTCAGTTTTTCCTGTAAACCCTTTTGTGCGAACTTATCAACTGCTTTACATTTATGCGGATGTGAATAGAGGAATATTCAAATTTTTAGCATCAACGCAATGTTTCATGACAAACATTGGGTAATTGACTAAACGCCCCTGATTAAAGATTGTCGAACTACAGTCTGGACCAATATTTTTGGGTCGATAATATGGCGTTTTTAGACAAGACGTCCTTGGGGATGCATTTATTGCTTCAGATAGTATGTGGGTTTTTTGTGGGTTTCTGCCTTAGCGCTGAGGAGAATGACGTGGTAGGGAAGAGGCCGGTGCTCAGCAGTGGAACAAAAAAAATTGTTGTTGATGGTATATCTCTAACATACGAGCCATACATTTAAAAATGATAAGAACAGCTCAAAATAAGGTTAAAGTTCTAATAAAAATACAGTACATATGTTTATGCATCTACAATCGTTATTTATTGGCATTGTCTGGACTATTCAATACTTGTTACTTGAATTCTGGTGTGTTTGTACTAAACTACTCAAAAATGAATAGGAATATTGCAGTGTAAGACACTTAAAGGCAACACCAATTGCATTTATAATAAAAACTACCAAAACAACAAACTGTAACGTCTTTTTAGTAATGAACATGAGAGTTACAACAAAGGTACGTTTAAAGAAGAAATTTAACAATATTTTAATGAAAATCGTTATTGTCTCCTTTCACTTTATTAAATTCCAATACCGCGTGGCACCTCCTCTGGCAGTAATAACTGCTCTGTACCTTGCTGACATACTCTCAATGCAATTATCAATACGTTGTTGTTGAATTTGATGCCACAGTACCGACAAAACATCCCTCAGTTGTTGCACAATAGTAGGGCTTGGTTTATGATGATCCAACTGTCTCTACAAAAGGTCCCATGCATGCTTGCTGGGGTTGAGGTCTGGAGATAGCGGAGGAAGAACCAGATGGTTTATTTGCTCATCTCAACGGGTCTCTAAATAACGATGCGGCCTTGCGTTGTCGTCAGGAAAAACAGAATATTCCCGGCCAACAGCATTGAGACGGGTCAGAATATGGTCCATAAGGATCTCTTGGGAATAACGTTTGGCTGTGAGTGTACCATTGAAGATATGGAGTTCAGTACGCCACCCTAAAGAAATTCCAGCCCATACCATAAGACCACCACCACTAAAGGTTGGCTATATAGGGTAAGGTACGATGTCCGGCACTACGATATACTCTTTGACGCCGGCTATCATTGCTGAGACAATATCTGGACTCGTCTGAAAACAGTATATAATCCCACGGAGTCGCTTCTTGAAGCCTAGGTCTTGACCATTCCACCCGGTGTTTTCGTTGAGCCACAGTTCTTGTAGGACATCAACAATCAATTTCTCACAGTTTGGTGGGAGACTCAATTTCCCGTGGCATTCTGGATATCTTGCTGTAGATGCCGAACAGTTGAAAAGGGATGCATTCTTGCATTAATTACCAGAAGTCGATCTTCACGAGGTGCTGTGATGCGAAAAGGTTCACTTCCAGGCCTTTTTGCAGTCGTACCTGTTTCTCTAAGGCGCAAAAGGGCACGTAAAATTACGCTCTGCGTTGTTCTTAACATATCAGCAAAGTCGACCTAGCGATTTCCTCTGTGGTGCATAGCAACGGCTAAATTTCGTTGTTCTATGGTTAAATGGTTTCTCTGCGTTGTTGTTTATTATTAAGAACACAAATGTAACACACGAATAAAAAACCAATGAACAAAAAAGATCTTAAGAAGACAGGAAAGATTATTCAATCAAGCACACAAACTCGACTTGACACTAATACGGTTAAGCAATTGCAATCTTTTTTTTTCATTCATTCATTCATACTACCGTTCCCCCCCGAAACCGCTTTTCGCATTACTTTAGGGGGGTGCGGGCGTCCCTTACACACTAACCATTCATGCAACATGCACCCTAAACTTAAGTGAAATACAGTCGCCCCAGCTGGGGTTCAACCACAGGGCCGATCAGACCGCATTTTACTGTGACCTCAACTGCCAGCGCGTCATCGAGGTCCCTAAGCAATGTATCCGTATTCATTTTTGAGTAGTTTATTATTTGAAAAAAAAGATTGCCATAAGGAGAATACAGAATGAAGAACGTTCTTTGACAGTCTACCAGCACGCCACTGAATAGTTGTATTTTCGTGTAATAAATTATTATTTCTTACCCAAAATGTAAACACAACAAAATTCAAGCTATGAATCAAAAACTGCTTCAGCTTGATATTTAAACACACAGGGATCCTCACTAGGGAGCGACTGCAGGTGTAAATATATTAGAAATTTCTCTTAGCGACTTCCATTTTTAATTATGTAGTTGTCTTTATAGATATGAGTCAGTAGGCAATTTTGAGTATTTAATTTTTGACCTGGCATTGTGGAAACAAATTATAAATTTACGAATTTCTGATTTGGTTCTGCGGTTTTCTTTTTTTCCGTTCATTTTTCTCAGCTCTTTGTTTATTTACTCCATTCCATGAGATAATATTGTGTTTTTGTTTAATTGCGTTTACAGCATTGTGAAATACCAATATTTTAAATATTCGAATCCAAAGCTATAGTTTTCGACATCCTGTAGAAGTATATTCTTTGTATATACGATCCCCATGGAAATTAATATTGAGAAAAATGGAAATTGATTTTAGAAGAAACCCAAATTTAATTTTATGGGTATTTTTGTTTGGTTAGTAGTCTAGGAATTCGAAAAATTGAAGCCCTTAGACTGGTCAATAGCAATTTCGTTTGAAAATTATAATTTTTTTCTAAAACAACATTATATTTCACAGTTTGTCTACCTTGATATTTATATACAGTAATATTTTGAACGCTATGAAATAATTTATATTGATTCGGTTGGCAATTTTAGGGCAAAATTGAAATTTTAAAATGCGAAAATTGAATTTTAAGCGGAATCTAATATTGTCACGAAGTGTACGTAATATCTATTACTTCCTCATCATTTTGCATGGCTTCTACTTCGTTTTCCATTTTAAAACATGAAAACCTAAAATTAGATATTCTAAAGTGATGCTGTAGAGTTTGTTTTGTAAGGGAATCCGTATGTTATTTAAACTATCTGTATACGATAGAATATAGAAACAAATTTAAAATTAATTAGTGATGATTTTAATTTCACAGTTATGAAAGAGAAACCTAAATATAGTTTTATTCAAAGCTTTTTTGGCAGACTTTTGACTTTGGACTGGGGACTATAATAACACAAGTTTGACAAATTTAACGTCGGCCATAAAAAAGGTTTTGGAAATATCTATAATTTTCTAAATGTGCTTTTATGCTCATGGCAGTTGAGCTATTTGCCAAGATTTTATACACACTAAAATTCTAAGAGCTTTGCAATAATTTATAAGTAACACCAATTCTATTAGAATTTTTGAAAATTTTCAAAAAACTTAAAAACGAGACATTTTAGGCAAACTAATATAGTCACGAAGTAATTTCAGGTATACAAACATATAACGTTGTGGGCCTCGTTTAAAATGTAATGAAGTCACGCGATGTCACCGGAATGGGTCCATAATGAAGTCATAAAATTCACGAGGTTCATGTCTTTTTAAAAAGCAGTAAATCTTCCTAATTTCCGTAAATGTTCCGGGTAACGCCAGTTCAAAAGGATCCCCGAAAAAAGGAAGGAGCGCTGTAAAGGTAGAAGTCACCTTAATGTAAATACAGCGGTCATAAACGTGCTCGTCGAAAGAAGCCTGACAAATTAGAAGGGTTTACAACGTTGCAAACGTGACATGTAAGTCTAAATAGCGATTAAGGAGAAAGGCAATTTGAATTTTTGCGATGGAAGGTAATAACTGCAGTAGTACTAGGAAAAGCCTGGCTAGAATTCTTAATGACCGTCCGGTAATATCGATGGATTTTCATTTCTGAGAAAATAAATTGCGGTAGAAAGTTGCTGAAAGTCGCGTCAACTCGCGAACACTTCGAAAACCTGTCAGAGTTGCAAAATGGAAAGCATTGAACTTGTAATAATTAATGTTAAACCGCAAGCTGCAAGTTACTGTGAAATTGCAAAACTACGCCGTAGTGTATTACCAACGTGACGATGTAATTGTAATACGAACGAGGCGAGTGCGTTGTCCTAGGTTCAAACCTTACACCATTATATCACGAAACCTGTTAAGAAGGTGCTTCTGCATTTAAAAGGACAAAAGTTCACATTTGAAACCAAAAAATGAGGTAAATAATAATTCCGCAAAGTTGTTTAAATGTTTTAGATGTTTATGTAAACGTAAAAAATCAGTTTCTAAAGTTTGTTGCATACGTTCGTAATGAATTGATTCAGAATGCATATGTGGAAACTTTGGTCATGTAATATTTTATAGAAGTTTGTAAAACACTTCCATTCTTGTGGCATTGTTTCTGAAATTTCTCTGCAATTGTGTTACGAAACTTTTACAGAGAATTATTTCATTTAATTCTTGAAAACAAGTAGAGCCCTAAAAGTGTTTTAATAAATACTTCTGGAAAAGTAAAAAATACATAAAGAACTATTGCTAACAAATTATTGCACATGTTCGCATTGAATTGGTTGAAATTGTGTTTGTAGAAGATTTCCTTACGTAATGGAAAATGAAATTCTGAGACTCTTGTTGTAATAATTAACCGAAGTTCTTTGGACTTGCCTTGAGAAAGTTTTTCAACGAATAATTAAGTTTTCCAAGTTTCCATGTTTTTAAGGTGTGAAAAACAACTTGAAATGTTCATATGCTGGTAATTCTTGAATTTCTATGGTATTACAATTTTCCTAGAAGGTTTTTTTACATTTTTTCACATGTAGTCTTCTAAATACGAATACATGTATTAATAAAAAGCTTGAAATTAATTCTATTGATTGTTTCCGACATATTATGTCTCTAATATGGTGGCAGCAGCAACTCTATGTATTAATAATTTCAAGGGGTGAAAATGATTGAATTCTGGAAAAATATTACCGGAAAAATCAAGCGAAGAAAAATTACCAGAAAACAAGTAACGTGGAAAAATCCGCTATCTAGGTATCTCGATTTCGTATCAACATTTTCGTATATTGATGATCTGCACATCATATATTTCTTCCCTGTTTATTTTCTGCTGATTTTTCCATTTTCTAAATGGGAAAAATTCTTAGTTAGGATGTACAATAAGCCAATGATGGCTGCAGAGCTTAGAGATGCTTGGAAAACCGCGCCCTAGATCTCGCTCTTTCAAATCAACATCATCATCAAATGATTCAGAGAAAATGATCCTCAGAGAATCACATTATTAGCAAGTGCCTAAAAAATACGTGTACAGCAAAAATGTCTCTTGTCTGGTACCTCGCAACTATAATCTAACGTACACTACTTTGCTGTAGTCTAATCTTACTTTAAATTAACGCAAGCTTACCTAACCAATTATAACCTTATTTTACTTTAACCTAACCTAACTTTAACCTCATCTATTTTAATCTAATTATTATTGAGCAGCTCTAACCTAACGAACTTACCTTAACCAACTGGTGTCTGACATACTTTAATATAAACCTTAAATCAGTCTACCGAAATTTAATCAATTCTAAGGTAGAAACGCAACCTACCTAACCTTTTTTTATTCATACTACCGCCCCCCCCCCTCAGGAACCGCTTCTGCATTACTTCAGGGGGTTGTGGGCGATTTACTGCCGGGGTTCAACCGTGCGCCCGATCGGACCACATTTCACTGTGACCTTGAGTGACAGCGTGTGACCGCACTACTCCACCGAGGTCCCTAACCTATGGACTCTTAATTTAACTTTAACCTATGTTATCTAACCTAATTTTAACTTCATTTCTCCTAACCTAATAATTATATCTTAACTCTAACTCGATCTTATTTTAACGTAACCAAATATTCCTTCTTAATGTACTATTCAATCTACTTAGGTTAACTTAAGAATATTGGACATGAACTTGCTGTTATTCCACGACCTTATTTTAGTTGTATTACTTAATATTTTATTAATTTCTAGATCTATTTTTCCTCTAACTGTTTAGAGTTATATTATTAACATGAAACCAGTTAAATCTTCTCACATATTAGAAGTTTGGCACGCTTGAAGGCTTATTGTTTTCGGGAAATGCCATGTAAAATTTGTAAAAGTGACTCGTTTTAAATGTTTCGTGCAACCTATAGAGTGCCTCCACGGAAAATTGAAGTAATCAACATTTTCTTGTAATTCTTCTAAGCAGTATTAATTTGGGAAGTATAAATTACATGGAGGATCTATTTTGAGAATAATTATGAAACATTTACAAGTGTAAAAATTATACATCGGTTTTGATAGAAGGTTAAACTGCAAAGTAAATGAAACTTTGCAGCAATCATTATTGAAAGTTATACAAATGTGTTTGTTTACAATTTTGAAAATAAGTATTTGGAAGATTATGATATGTATGAAAATATTTTGTGGGTTATTTAAATAATAAATGATTATAGAACATTTTATTGTAAAACTATTAAATAATTTCAAACCCTGTATGAATGGGGACCTTACGAAGTTGAGTAGACAATTTTCCAAAAATAGTTTGGATATTTTAAATACTTTGTTTAACAAAAGTTTCCAAGGGGATTTTCTTTACATTGAACTAATTGCCTTTATGTGATTTTACTCATTTACTTTTAGTTTTGATGTGTAAAAAGCTTTAAATATATCTAAGTTATCTCGCATGCTGTGTAGTTCTAAAGACACCTACACTAGATGCTACTGTAAGTATAATATCGAAATAAGCTTAAATAAGCTGACAGGCCTGATTAGAAAGAGGGCTTTCCAAAATGACCCAGAGCAATAAGGATTATAGCTTAGCCAGTTATAATCAATACGGTATACAATCTTCTAGTAATTCCTCAATCAGTGAGGATTTAGTTCTAGATATTTACGTTACTCCATCCGTTCATCTAATGCCATTCAGAGTGTGCCTAATTACTGTTTACGTATGCAGAAATTGGATCGAAAAATTAACTTTTTTCTCCAAGAATGTTGCCCATTTCCGCACAAAACATTCCAGTAAATGCAGCTACAAATTACGTTTGTTGTCTGCTATAATGTATACTTATTTAACTTTTACAACTAATGTCGGGGGGCGAACCGGAGATCACAACTACATACGCCGCATACAAACTCTCGCTATAATGTCACATTGGAATGTACAAGTGCACTCCCTTGTTAGGATCTAAGATGGCATTGCCTTAAAACAATGCAATTCTGCAGAAATTATGTGGTCTTTCTTGAGAGACTCCAGTTTTTACGAAACGCGAAAACATTTATCTAAATACTTGGCTATTTTTGTTATATTTAACGTCCATGAGAAGACAGCAAAACGCGTCCAGATCTGGAGTGGAAAATCTGCTACTTTTACTAGAAGAAAGTGGGGCGCTTTTTCCATCACCTGGACCTGGATTTGCTCAAACCATTAAACGTATTTTATATGCACATTAAAAGGAATATGTGGGGCAGTGCGGGTCTAAAAAATCGCGTGCATGTGATCAGGAAAATCTCCGTTCTCTTACAATGAGACACATTTTACAATTAGTGGCTTTGCGATAGATGGCGCACTCTTCGCAAACAAGAAATTCAATGGACACATAAATTTCACGCTGCTTTTACGAGCCAAAATTATTTAAGCACAGTAAATTAAGCTTCGTGTCGCTATTAGAACACAAAAGACCTTTCAAAACAATATCAAAAAAGCACTAACTTTTTCTCTGTTCATTCGTTCCGGATACACAAATTATTCCTACACATCCAGCATGTCTTTGTTCTAAGACAAACACATGTCAGTTCGTTATCTTGTCACCGTTTGTTCGACGTCGTCTTAAAATTACAAATACAGTTTTCCGTTTCAAATATTTGACGCCTACAAAGGAATTTCTATTTGCAACGAAAACATTGAGTTGTAGGTCATACTGGGCGAGTATTGTAAGAAGACAACAGTTTTGGTACGACGTATTGTTGACACTGCGTAAGGCAAACACGAAACTAGATGAAATATTGAAATTGTTATCTTTCTTGTTATAGTGTATTTTAAAATTGAAGTTTTTGTTATATTAAACCGAAGGTGGTTGAAAAAGTAAACAGGAAAAACGTGTATAATCTGATGAGAATTGAGTTGAAACTGAAAAACTCTTTTATTGTTATACTTTTTTTTCTTTTTTCATTCCTACTACCGTCCCCACCTCCCCGGAACCGCTTTCGCATCACTTCAGGGGGATGCGAGCGTCCCTTACATATTAGCCATTCATGTAACACGCACTCTAAACTAAGTGAAATACGGTCGTCGCCTCAGCCGGGGTTTGACCACGTGGACGATCGGATCGCATTTCACTGTGACCTCGACTGACAGCGCGTATTCGCACTGCCTCATCGAGCTCCCTTTTATTGTTAATACTCGTAAAAGTACAATGATTTTATGTTCAAATTCATGTAGTTTATGAAACAAATGTACAAATCCATCAATTTTTGTGCTCAGTTTAAGTAAATTGAAGAACAATTAACAGATGCGCCAATACCAAACTGCACTAAGATCAAATTTGGATGTTATTGACAGCACATACTAAATGTTACTAAAGTTCATATTTTTGATGAAATTAATTAAATCATTTTAAAGTTTTTAGACAAGTAACACCATAAAAGAGGTGGTAGTGGGCTAGAGGCTAAACTACGCTGGAGGTCTTGAGTTCAATTCCCAGAAACGGAACGTTCTTCCTTGCAAGGCAATGGCAAACCAACGCGATATTCTGCTTAGTAAATCTTCTCTGGAGTAAAAGTGTTTACAGTTCTCGCGGTTTGGAGTCCACGTTAATCTGTAGGTCCTCTATGTTTTGTGGTACTTTAAAACGCGTAACACAGGCACAAGAGAGAAGTTCGCTACGTCTCGTAAGAGACAAAGCACTCGAAGAAGAACAATAAAATTTAGTTTCTTCAAATCTTATAATTTATGGTGGTGCAGTCAGTTTTGTATTTGGTACTGCTGCTGCTCTCAGACTACGGTTGATGTGGTTTGAAAATTGTTACAATTTACGCAGCTTATGAAACGAACAAATGTTGTTCGCTTACAGGAGAATTCTTAAAGCTAGGAAATAGGAATACTTTGGCCATGTCATGAGACATGAAGAGAAATAAAGGATATTACAACTCATTTTGGAAGGTAAAGTTATGGGAAAAAAAGGTCTGTGACGAAGAAGAATCATCTAAAACCTAAGAGATTATTTTGGTGCTACTTTTATTGAATTATTTAAAACGGAGATAAAGTACAGATTGCTTTGACGATAGCAAAGATCTGAAACCAATAAAGCACTGTAGGAAGAAGAATAGAGTATATAACCTACGGTACCACCATCGATCTTCTATAACCAATGGAGAAATTCAGTAACACTATGCAAATAACTAAAGGTAGGTGTTGTACTATTAATAACTATTCAGTTCACACTTTCAGTATTATAAACTCACAATTCGAAAATGTTTATTATTAGCGTGCGCCTTTTCGGCTTATGCAAGGTGCGGTACGACAACCAACGCCAGGAATCTTGTAAAATATTGACCAACAGTACTGCTTTCTATTTCTTATATTTTTGCAGAACTGCAACTCATTACGATATTTATATAATACTAACGAAGGTTGCATTTGTATTTGCAAATGCTTCTTCTTCTTAGATATTACAACCCATTTTAGAAGGTAAAGTTATGGGAAAAAAGGTCCGTGACGAAGAAGAATCCTAAGACATTGCTTTGGTGCTACTTCTATCGAATTATTTAAAAGAGCAGTACATAAAGTACAGATTACTTTGCGCTGATGGCAAAGATCTGAAACGAATAAAGCACTATAGAAAGATGAATAGAGTATATAACCTACAGTACCACCATCAATCTTCTACAACAAATGGAAAAATTCAGTAACACTATGCAAATAACTAAAAGTAGTTGTACTAGTAATACTTATTATTCAGTTCCCACTTTCAGTATTCTAAACTCACAATTCGAAAATGTATTTCATTAATGTGCGCACCTTCGGCTTGTGGAAGGTGTGGTACCATAATCAACGCCAGGAACCTGGTGAAATATTGACCGATAGTACTGCTTGCTATTTCTTATATTTTTGCAGAATTGCAACTCATTACGTTTTTTATTTAGTCCTAACGAAGGTTGCATTTGTATTTGCAAATGCTACCAGTGTTTAACTGCTACTACAGCGTAGTTCTTTGTATAACACCAGTCGGTTTTAACATGAAAGATGGTACTGTGGTTTATGGGCTGGTAAAGCCTAGAACAATTTTATAAAAAAGTATTTATAGAATACAAGCCTACCAGAAATATTAGTCATAAGTATGGTACTGCCACTTAAGCTTTGTATTAGTACTAATAGTTTCCGGTGGTACTGAAGAGCACATCTTCAGCTGCTAGAAACATGTATATATGAGTTTCTGCAAATTTATTTCAGGGAACTGGGTATCTTTATTTGCTAATCAACCTGATACTAACGGTAAACCCCCTGAAAGAATGTAAAGTACTAACCGGTACTGTTTCCTATTTTACGAAGTAGTATATGTACTGCATTATTACGAGTCGGAGTAGTACTATTATATTTGTAAATTTATTTATTACATTTTACTCGCCACATATTATATTTTAATAAAATATAAGTAAATAATTGACGACCTATCAAGAATACCATTGTACTATCACTGAACAAACTGTAGTGATCAGGTTCTATTGTTCCTATTTTATCACATTTCGTAATTTTATCTATTAATTTTTGGTCAACCACTGCCACGAAGAGCAAATATGCGAGAAGTACTACTTGTTCAAGGGCTGAAATATATTTAATTGGGACATATGTTTATATTACAAGTTTTAATATTTTACCAGGAGTGGTACTGCGAAGTTTTGTAAAGATAATAAGTTACAGTTACATCAAAAAATAATTTAATAGACTTTTCACGAATACCATTATCACGGTACTATCTTCAAACGAATGACTCTCGTAATGTATTGATTGAAAGTACTGCCGGTATTTATTAACCGATTAGTACCACTAACATCTAAAGAATAAGTGCTAGTACCACTCGTTGAAAATTACAGTGTTTTTAAAAATGTATTTAAAGTATAATCCTAGTTTCCATATAATGAGTGATATACTATTTTTGGATCCATCAACGGTGCTGTTGGCTTAGTACTACCACTGAACATGAATGATAAGTGTTAAACCCGAAGTTATCATAATAATGAGAACATAAAAATGATAAATAATATAACAAAATCTGTCGGATGTTTCTCAGTTTTTGTAATTGCAAACATGGTACTACTTCCTTCGGCTACAAGTCGTGATATCCATGGCTCGTTAATATTGCAATACTTTTCATGATTGATTACAGCAGCCAGTCTACGCTTTCGCTTAATAATAGTAATATCGCATTACAGTTTCATATACTTGGGAATATCAATCCGGTAATCAACTGCTCTGCCATTGTCAAGCGTACGTGCTGAAGAAAATATAGAAATTGGCCGAGCACGCTGAACAATTGAATTGACGTATATGTTATTTTACAAACAATAGTATTTGGATCAAATTAGAAGTAGGTTACACATTTAAATTTTAAATTATTGCGGCGTGCATTATCTGTCAGTCCACGAATGTGAAAGTTACCTAAAAAACGATAACAAGTAATGCAGAGATATCAATCATAGTAGACTAGTGTTAGTAAAAAATTGCGCACATGTGCTAATCTGCTACTACATGCGATTAGATTTGTACAAACGATAGTTTAATCGTTAACAACGAGCCAAGCCCCTGCTCTAAACGTTTGCTTCATAAAAAGAGCGAGTAAAAGAAGAACCATTATAAAAAACCAACTCATAAAACCAACCCGAAGGTTTATCAAGGAAGCGCGCCAAGTGTCTGACTAATATGTCTGACAATTCTTATACACTTGTGGTAGTTGTGGTACTAATTGAAGAAGTTTCAAGTAGGTGCATAATTTATGACGCTCACTTAAAATAATTTAAAATTAAGTTCACGTTTGAACTCGGAGTCCACTTGTAGAGCTATTATCATTATTATAAACCAGAATTAAACCACTAAGATATACTGATATAAAGCGGTTGAAAGTATTTAATTTTTTGATACGTGGTTTCAAAATAAAATTGCCTACGTGCAACAACTAACCTAATTTTAAACTATCTTGGAAGATATCCGTTAATTTTGAATTATTTGTACCAAAATTAAGCTGCTGCGCTGTATAGGAGGTAGAATTAATTCTTCACAATGTAATTTTAACGTTGGTGGATGGAAACTTGCTTAATGGTAACCTAACCTAACCTAACTTTAATGTTTTTGAAAGACACCTGTGCAGTGTAGTTTAATTCCAGTTTATGATAGTGAAACTATCATAAACTGGAATTAAACTGTTCAAGTATATAAAGGGTAGTAAAAATATATAATTCTTTAATAATGTACTTTTATTATTGGCGAAAGGAAACTAGTTACCCAATAGCAGCATAAAAACACCGAAATTTAGAAGTTATGAAGTTATTATTATTATTACTATAAATACAGGGTGTACATAGGTGTATCAAAAGATTAAAAAACCAGAATATTTAATGGCATATTGAAGATTGAAGTAGAATACGATTTACCTTCTAACTTTAATCTTCAAAGATTTAGTTGTTTTACGAAATCATCACTACGGTAGTAACAAAAACAAACTGCAAAACCTGAGAAACTTGCAACTACAAAAAGGATCTGGGAAACACTTACTAGAAATACATTTCTGGAAGAGCACAAAGATAAAGAAAATTAAGTTAATACAGGTTAGAGTTAGATTAAATTACATTTGGGTAGGTTAAGTTACAGTTACGTTACATTATAGTCCGTTAGCCTATATTAATCTCATTTTATGTGTTAGAGTTAGCTGCGATAGGATTAAAATTGATTTAGTACAAATATAACTTAGGTATGTTAAAACCCAGGTTAGCTTCGGGTAGGCAAGGTAAGGTTAAAGTTAAATTAGAATAGGTTAGGGAAGGCTAGAGTTAAACCAGATTAGGTGAGGTAAGGTTAGCTTGCTTACGGTTAAATGTGAATTAGGCCAGGTAAATTTAAAATTACGTGAAAAAGTGTTATAGATGGGTTGGAACACGTTAGGTTGGTTAAGTTAGGTTAAAGTTAAGTTAAAGTAGTTAACGCTGTATTAGGTTAAATTGAAGTTAGTATAAGGAAAGTTAAATTATATTAGGTTAGATTAAAGTTAAATTAGATATAGTTAACATTGTATTAGGTTAAATTAAAGTTAGGATAGGGAAAGCTAATTAAGGATTAGGAAACGTTAGGTTGATCAAAGTTAGATCATATTAGGTTAGATTAACATTGAGTTTGATATAGTTAACGTTCTATTAGGTTCAATTAAAGTTAGAATAGGGGATGTAAAATACAGACTAGGACACGTTAGGTAGGTTAAAGTTAGATTATATTAGGTTAAGTTAAAGTTAACTTAGATATAATGAACGTTATAATAGGTTAAATTAAAGTTAGGATAGGGAAAGTTACTTAAGGATTAGGAAACGTTAAGTAGCTTAAAGTTAGATTTAAAGTTAAGTTAAAGTTAAGTTAGATATAGATACGGATTAGGGAACTTTAGATAGATCAAACTTAGATGTTATTAGGCTAGATTAACATTGAGTTTGATATAGTTAACGTTCTATTAGGTTCAATTAAAGTTAGAATAGGGAAAGTTAAATAACGATTAGAACACGTTAGGCAGGTTGAAGTTAGATCATATTATGTTAGGTTAAAGTTAAGTTAGATATAATTAACGTTATATTAGGTTACATTAAAGTTAGGATAGCGTAAGTTAAATTGGAGTTAGGACATATTAGGTATGTTAAAGTTAGATCATATTCAGTTAAATAAGGTTAAAGTTAAGTTAGGAACATATTACGTAAAATTAAGTTAGGTAAAATTGAGTTAGGGTAGGGAAATTTTATAGACGGGTTAGGTCACGTTAGGGACCTTAAAGTTAGATTACATTGGATTTGAGTAAAGTTAAGATATTTATAGTTATGGATTAGAAAACGTTAGGTAGATCAAAGTTAGATCATATTTGGTTAGAATAACGTTGAGTTTGATATAGTTAACGTTCTATTAGGTTTAATTATAATTAGGATAGGGAAAGTTAAACAAGGATTTGGACACGTTAGGTAGGTTAAAGCTAGATCATGTTAGGTTGGATGAAAGTTACGTTAGATATAGTCAACGTTAGCTTAGGTCAAAGTTAGGATAGGGAAAGTTAAAATTAGGTAAGATTAATGTTACATATATAATTGGAAAACTTCAGAAAAAGGGAGAGAGAGAGAAGAGAGAGAGAGGGAAGAGAGAGAGAGAAAGAAAAAGAGAGAGAATGTTACATTAGGTTAAGGATGTTTAAATTCTAAGTAGCGCGGGAAATGTTAAATGTATGTTAGGGTAGATAAAGTAATGATTAGGATAGGTTTGGTTTGCATTAAATTAAGTTAGAAGAGGTTAAATACACATTTTTAGTCATTTTCTCTGTTGAAATTTTCATCAATTCCGATTTTTTTATCCAATTCAGCACATCCAGACTGATTTTATTACATACTAGGTGGTATCAATTTTCAAGTACATCATTAGGTTAAATCATTTTTGGAATCTATTTTCCAAGTGTAATTCTCTAACCCGGAAATTTAAATAAAATTTAAATAGCTGCAGTTGGTTGGAAAATCTCATTTATCATTCCGAAGTACTATATTAATTCTCATAAAAGCAGATACTTCGATTTTAGTTGAAAATATTGCTCCTGAGTTAAAATTGCTGTTGTTTAGAAATGTACCATCTAAATTCTTACAGTCGTACCGAAGTGTACACTATTTTCCTGGTAAAGAGCTTGATATTAGTTTACAGAACAGTTTCGTTTTCAGTTGTAATTTTGATATTAGTTTAAGATTATTGAAGCAAATTACAAGTGCATTGCGTAGGATAGGTTGAACATTATTGGACTATTAGTACCATCCAAATTTCTTAGAAGAACCAACCAAGGCATTGTCTTAAGCGATCACACAGTTGCCCAAATTTCACAACCCACACACCAATTTATCTAACAACCCAGCGGTTAATTCTAATACCCAAAGCACAAGTCATCATCATTACCAGAATTTGTTTCTAACGGTTCCTTACACCCGCGTGTATTCCTCCCCTTCCGCACCCATCGCGCAGACCGTAAGCAAATTGCAATTAATTCCGAACACACGCCAAAGATTCCCTTTCTGGACAAACGCGAATTATTTTCTTACAGCCATGCCATCAGATCATAATGGAATTTTTGTGGATGCGTTGTTACGCGGAACTTACGTACTTATTATACAAAGCGACCATAATAGGTCTAAGAAATTTCAACTTGAAAGGAGGCAGTGCCTGTATCTTCTTTGATACCTGGTACCTGTAATCAAAGACGCGGGTTCTCGGAACCGCGTCCCGGGTCCGCCCAACTGCACATGCCACAACTGTGACACATCTGCGGTAATAGGATCTATACAGGATGTTCACAAATTTATTGGTAGTACCAGATTCGAAGTTAAAAAGGGAGTGATTGTAGATAAACTAAAAAAAAAATGAATCCCCGTACTTATGTATATACATTCCAACCACATTCAAGCCCAACGTGTAGAAGTTTTTTTATTTATTAAAGTACGAACTTAGATACATACAGGATGTTTTAATAATCATGTTTAAATATTACCGAATGGTTTTAAGTGAACTTATATGCGAAATATAGTGAAAGGAAAAATAACAAAACAACTTAGGGTTAGATCACTATGCGCATAATTTAAATCAGGAATTATACAGGGTGTTTAAAAATTTGTGTTCAAATTTAAAATGGAGTCGGTCCAAACTAATTTAAGAAAATTATAAAGACAAAATAGTTAGGGTAAATCACCATCCCAATAATTATATAGGTTTTTTACAATTTTGTGTGTTCAAACTTAAAATGTAAACAAATGTAATACACATACACATATAATAATTGCAAATAGTGTTGCTACAGGTTGGAGTCAGACCGCGATTCCTATAATGTCGAGGTAGTCAACTTTAATCCAACAATTTTACAGGATGTTTAAGAAATCCCGTATAAATTTAAAGCAACGGTCTCAAAGTTAACTTATTTAAGAAATATGTTATACGAAAAATACACAAACTGTGTTGCCTCAACTTAAGTTAGATCGTAATTCCTGTAATTGTTTGGCAATTAAAGTTTCAACCAGCAATGGTACAGATTGTTAAAAGGGCGTTTAAACTTAAAACGAATACGAAAAAACCGATTGGTGGTGATTAAGACACACGTTGAGAAAAAAATATACACTTATAAACCAATCAATCTTTTTTTTGCGTTCATTCATACTACCCCCTCCCCCCCGCACAGATTTCGCATTACTTCAGGGGGGCGCGAGCGTCCCCTACACACTAACCATTCATGCAGCATGCACCCTGAACTTAATAAAGTGAAATACGGACATCTCAGCCGGGATTTGAACACACGGCTGATCGGCCGCATTTCTCTGTGACCTCGACTGACAACCCGTATTCGCACTGGCCCATCGAGGTCCCATACATGAATAATCTATATAATTTGTTTTAAACGTGCAATTTTACAGGGTGTTTAAAAATACGTACGGCAAGTTACAACTAGCTCGATCCAAAGTAATTAAAAAAATATATGTTATGTTAGGAAAAAGTATTGCCCCCGTTTAGAGACAGCCCTTAATTTTTTTAATTTTTTTAGTAGCTTAGTAGTTTATATGTAAAATTATAAAGGATGTTTAAAAAATCGTGTTTAAAGTTAAATCCAAATATATCAAACTGAACTAATTTAAGAAAATTAAAACGAGAAAATAACAAAAGTCTTATGTTAATGTGGAGGCAGACCGGAAATAGGAAATTCTACAGGGTGCTTAAAAATTGTAGCTTAAAGTTTACCACTAAACGAACTAATGAAATATGTTGAATAGATATAAAGAAAAATCTTGACGGAAGTTGGAGTCAAACTGTGATCTTTATAAACTCAAACCAGGAATTTTACAGGGCATTTAAAAAATAGTGTTTAAATTTAAATCCAAAATGTGTCAATGTGAACTAGTTTAAGAAACCTATTAAAACGGAAAATTACAAAAGTTTCATGTTAATATGAAGGCAGACTGTAAATAGGAAATTCTACAGGGTGCTTAAAAATTCTGTCTTAACTTTTAATACTTCTTCTTCTTCTGTATATAGAAATAAATAAATTGCGTATGGGATTGCGGGAATATCCATAGGTACGGTTCGGCGCTCTGCTGCCACTTTAATCCTGTTTGAGGTAGTTAGTGACCTGGCACACTAATGCAGGGGGACCGACGGTTTTAGGTACTCTCCGAGGCACCGCGGGTTGCAGCGGTACTGCGAAGATTTCGGTCACCCATCCAAGCGGGCACCGCGCGGGGGTGGTTCCTTAGCTTTGAATACTGTTTGACCAGTGCTCGCGCTTGTCCGCCACGCCGCTTCCCACTTTTGCTACTAAATCGGTCTAAACGAACTAATTTAAGAAATATGTTGAATAGAAATAAGGCGTTTAAAAGATCTTGTTTAAATTTAAACCTAAATCTGTCAATGCGAACTAATTAAAAAACGTATTAAAATGAAAAATGACAAAAATCTCGTGTTAATGTGGAGGTAGACCTTTAATAGAAAATTCTACAGGGTGTATAAAAATCCTGTTTTAACTTTTACTACTAAATTGGTCTAAACGAATTTAAAAAATATGTTGAATAGAAATAAACAAATCTTGAGGGAAGTCAAGGAGTCAAACTGTGTTATTTATAAAGCTCAATCCAGGATTTTTACAGGACGTTTGGAAAATCATGTTTAAATTAAAAATCAAATCGATGCACACTAAACTTATTTAAGGAGCACGTTCAGAAGAAGAAATACGAAAAGTTTTGCCTGAAACTGGAGTAATTCCTAGTATTCTTGGTAGTAGTAGTAGCAGTAAATTATACAGAATTTTAAAAAAATTGTGCTTAAATTGGAGGAGGTGGTTACAATTAATGAAAAAGTTATACCCTAATTTATGCCAAGCAATCCTATTATGTTTCTGTTATATTTCTAACGTCACTTTATATAGGGTATTTAAATATATGGTAATGGGGTTTTAGTACCCAATTCATCGACAATAATTTACTGTAAGAGATATAATACAATAAAAAAAATCTTAAAGTTAAGATTGAAAACATGAGCCTCTTAATATTTTTCTTAAAATTACAATGAATAATCTTACAGGGTATTTAGTTAATCCTAACACACGGTATTCATAACATATTTTAAATTAAACCTGATTAAAGGATATTTAGAAATAATACGGGTAAAACTAAATACCGAATTGATTTAAAAGGAATACTAAAAAATTATACAAATCTTACCCATGAAGTGTTTAGACCTTAGTCCCTATAACTATTTAGTTGACATTCTCATAGGGAATTTTACGAAACAGATTTCACATTTAAACCGAAAGTAGTAATATCAACCTATTTTTAGAGGTTTGTGTTCATTCTAGTTTACTTTTCGAATTGAACAATCGCACTTCGTGCAAAACCAATCGCAACGTTTCAAAAATTATCGTTTATCGTTAAATCTAAATCTTCTTCACTTTCCAAGCCTGTAGTGGTCGGTTCGTAATTACCTTCAGCATATTAAGGCAGGAACGCCATTTCGAATTTTTATTTAGACGGCCATTAAATTGCAGAAGATCATTATCATTCTAGTTTTCACTACTTGTCATCGCTGGAAACTTTCGATTGCCCTCAATATGTTTTAGTTTTAGTGTGACATTGAGGGGGTAATGGAGCGAGTAACTCTTAATTTTTTGGGTAAGTGGTCCATTAACGCTGGTACAGTTTTTAATTTAATTTCAGTCGGTACTTGATATTTGATGGGCCGGGACGTCAGTTTGGTTAGGTGAAAGTCGTCGGCGCGCCTTTCATATTGAAATAGATCCACCTCTAAATTATGCACAGCTCGGGGCAGAATTATATTCAAAATTTTGTTTACCTACGTTTAGTATAATGTACACATTCAGGTTTAAATGTTGATGTTTAAATTTCTAGGTTTTAAATTTAAAATCGCGAGTTGCGATGTGATAACAAGTTAATAGAAGAATTGCAACAACGCGCCCCGGGCTATATTTTCTATTTATATTGACAACTTTCACAAATACACCAAGTATGGCGGAAGGCGCGTTTGTTTAGAAAAAAGTGTGAAAATTTCTCGTTTCCGTGCGACAATGCAGCCGATTCGTGTAAATGACTGATTGCGTTACTATATAGTATGAGAGTAGTCCGGATGTTATTGATGAAGTAATAAGTCATTGACGTGGATATGCTTTGCTGTTTGTTTGAACTTTCCTTTATTTTTGAATTTTTAATTATGTTTCTTCAGGTTAACTGAATATTTGAGGATCAGAAATGAAGAAACATGTGGTTTTAGCAAGTTATTAGAACTAATACATTCTTCAACAGCATCAACCTCAATTTTCAATTCGAAGTTGGACTTAAAATATGAACAAGTTTAAGTTGCAGTTGCAGATTAAAATTACAAAAATGAACAAGGCTTAATGACAGGGATAGCAACATAATGATACGGTTTGTGCGATGGGGATAAACAAGGGCGACTACAATTAGATATATTTCAAGCTCAAAATTTAGACTCGTGTAATTTTTGAATAATGTTTTTGTGTTCTCGTGATCTAAGTATTTAAATATTTAACGTTTATGTTGGTCTTTTTTAAAGATTGAGACGTTGAGCTGTAATTTTAAAACCAAACCTTTTGTACCACCCAGTTATGCCTTACGGCGTTGGGTTTTAGTCCATTTCTTGAAATTGTTTCTATATCTTGCCAAAGTTTTTGCTTCTGCGATGGTCTTCCCTATTTTTTCTGCTATTTATCTGATGTTTTTCTCGGCCAACTTCGTGTTCTTTTACCTTCGGCTATCATATTCTAGGGAATCCTTTCATTTTTCATACGTACTATTTTTAGTTGTTTTCATTCTGTTTGTTCCACAAGTGGCTTTAGATTTAGATCATCCTTCATTTTTTTATATTCACTGTGTTTCTCCTTGTACTTTTCTGAAGTACTTGATTTCTGCTGCAGTTACCTTAGATTTTTGTTGACTGAGCATTGTCCATGATCCTGTTTCGCATTTCTTGTTCTTCCCGTTGTTCCCAAACATTTGTCCATCTACGAGGTATGTTCAATTGAAACCCATCTTTGTTTTATAAAAAAATATAATCAACAATTTAATTACAAATAATTACCGTCACAGTTAAGGCACCTATCCCATTCTTTTACTAACCGACGTATACCATTGAAGAAGGCTTCCACAGCTATCTGTACTTTTGCGTCAGACTCAAAATGCTCTAAAGCCCTCTATTTCTTTCGTTGAAGCTTTTCTTTTACCACATTAGCAACATGAGGCCAAGCATTGTCTTGCAGCAAAAGGACCCTACACCTAAGCTTTCCTGGACGTTTCCGTTTTATTTCTTGATAAAGCTTGTGTAAAGTTTCATTATACAGATTTGCATTGACATTTACTTCAGGTTCCTTAAACTCTATCAACAAGAGTCCTTCATGGTTGAAAAAAAAGTCAACATCACCTTGCCTGCAGAAGGTTGTGCTTTAAACTTCTTCGGTGGTGATGAACTCGAATGTTTCCACTGCATCGACGATAACTTACTGGATGGCTGGTAGTAATGGCACCAAGTTTCGTCACCAGCAACTATCGACAGAAGAAAGTCATCACTATTTTGTCTACAGTCAGTGAGGTGTTGCAGAGATAAGCCCATTCGCAAGCATTTTTGTTCATTAGACAAGAGACGAGTAATCCATTGCGAACAAATTTTGCTGTAACCCAGACTGCAATATTATGGACAGATCCTACACTCGTCCCAACAATTTCTGAAATTTCTCTAATTGAAATTCGATGATTTTCTCTAATAAGACCTTCCACGTATGCCATATTGTTTTCTGTATGCAGTACACCGTGCACCTGGTCGCGGCTCATCCATAGTTCCCTATTTTCAAGTCTCAAATTTTGGGCACCATTCCTTCACAGTAATACATACATTTACATACACTGCGTGCACTCGCGTATGAATCTGCAATGGCTGCACACCCTCGGCGCAAAAAAATTGTAGGACCGTACGCTGATCAAACTTGAACGGATTTTCAGCAACAAACACCATTTCAAAATCGAAGTTTTAAAAGTCAGAATAAAACTCAAACGCCAGAAACTTATTAATGTGTTGCTTACAAACACTACTAACATTAACAAACGTCATTTGAATTATTGCATGTGTTTTCAAGGCGTAGTTGGTCAAAGACGGGTTTCAGTTGAACAAGCCTCGTATTTTAATTGTTGAACATTTATCTCCATGTTTAAGTTTTCTTTCCTTTCTTCTTTAGTCGCGTGTAAAATTTTGCTCTTATTGATGTTTATTTCCATTCCATTTCTTGTAGGCAAGTGTTTCAAATCATTAAGTTTCTTTGGAAATCTATGTTCTATCTATATCTATGTTCCCTGCCACTAGGACAATGTCATCAGCAGCATAGGTATACAAGTCCCATGTGGGTACTGGGTTTAGATTGTAGTATCCTAGCCTTGTACCTCATGTTTGCCTCTCTGTTGTATTTAATATTTGATCTATATAAGTGACAAACACTAGTGGGGGCTTATGTTATCGCCTGATTTCGATTTTGAAACCCTGTGGTGTCTTTCCATTTACTCTAGCGGTCCCTAGCACTTTATGGTATACGCTTTTTGATGACTCTTTGTAACTTGGGATCAGTTGAAAGTCTTTCTGGTGGTTTCTATATGTGTTTTATGGGTATGGTATGGCCGAAAGCTGCTTCAAGATCTAGAAAAGCTAAGTAACGTATGAGAAGTTTTGAGAAAAAGTTTGCCTTGCAGTTTCTACTCGATTTTGGTGTCTGATCTAGTTATCATGAAACCGGTAAACAAATCATGTTTTGTTTTTATTGATAAACGTCAAATTTATTCAATAATTAAGTTCAAAATGTACAAACTTGAAATTCGCAAAAGTATTTATCGCTTTGTTGGACGGTTGCCCAAACGTGAAATTGCTAACGTGTTCAGAGATCAAAATGTTAGCCAAGCAACGATTTATAGGACATTAAGAGAATGCGACGAGGGTATACCTTGCACTAATTTGCCGAAAAATGGAAGACCTCGTGTTTGGGTACAAAATAGGATTAATGGACTGGTACAATCCGCTCAACACAGAATTGGAATCTCTAGTCGAAAGCTGGGTCGCCATTTTGGGGTCTCATACGAGACCGCCAAGATAGTTTTATTCAGAAATGGTGTTACCTTATCGAAAAAGAAGGAACTGTCCCAAATACACCCAGGCACAGCTCGAACGAATACCTAGATG
>JABXWE010035490.1:0-22180 GCA_014611495.1 Limonius californicus
TATTCCTGCTCAAATAGTTCTGTCATGTTTGTTCACGTTCATTTTATGAACCTCCCAGCTTTTTGGCTCTGAGGAAGGAAATAAAGTTTTCCGAAAGCTTAGCTTAATAGCAAAGGGTGGTTTAATTTCTTGCCCTTGGTCGATTACCCCAACAACCAACATCTTTAACTTTATATATATATATATATATATATATATATACAGGGTGTCTCAGAAACAATGGGCCAGCGTTTAGTCATAGATTCTTTAGGTAAAAATAAATCGATTAAACCTAATATACCTTAGGCCTAAAGTCCTTCCTTAAGAAGTTATAGGGCCTTAAAGTTCAATTTTTTATTTTTTCTTTTTATTGTAATTTCCACAAATCTAAAGATATTTCTTTCAAATTCGGTACACTTACTTACCATTATGTAATAAAGTAGCAGTAGCATTTTCATAAACCAGACTTAACTTTAAGAAGCACTTAACCTACCACTCAAATTTTATATTAGCTCTAACTTTGTTATTAGTGGAAAATTTTGCAGTTTTCTTTTATTTTCTGAAATAGAATTAAAAACTACATAAATAAGGTACTCTTAGTTCAAACGCGTAAAGGCAACCGTTTGCCTTAAAATGCTTGTGTAAGTTTTGAGTTGCAGTTAGGACGTGCAATTATCAGGTAGCCATGATCACAAAAACAATGGGTAGTGCTTGTTACAACAGAAAAAAAAAACAATGCTAAATCAATACTTTGGTGTCATAGAAATTTTGTTTAAAATTTTTTTTTTGTGTTTACGAAAATGCCGTGACATAACGAATTCTCCAATGCTGAAATGAGAGATACGGTTTGCGTTTACGCTCAAAAAATAAAATTTCTATTACAGCAAAGTATTTAATTGACTTAGCATTGTTTTTTTTTTCTGCAGTAACAAGCACTACCCATTGTTTTTGTGATCATGGTTACCTGATAATTGCACGTCCTAACTGCAACTCAAAACTTGCACAAGCATTTTAAGGCAAACGGTTGCCTTTACGCGTTTGAACTAAGAGTACCTTATTTATGTACTTTTTAATTCTCTTTCAGAAAATAAAAGAAAACTGCAAAATGTTTCACTAATAACAAAGTTAGAGCTAATATAAAATTTGAGTGGCCGGTTAAGTGCCTCTTAAAGTTAAGTCTGGTTTATGAAAATGCTACTGCTACTTTATTACATAATGGTAAGTAAGTGTACCGAATTTGAAAGAAATATCTTTAGATTTGTGGAAATTACAATAAAAAGAAAAAATAAAAAATTGAACTTTAAGGCCCTATAACTTCTTAAGGAAGGACTTTCGGCCTAAGGTATATTAGGTTTAATCGGTTTATTTTAACCTTAAAAATCTATAACTAAACGCTGGCCCATTGTTTCTGAGACACCCTGTATACAGTTTGTCTCACCGTAGACTGCACCACGCCAGTATTTTGTTTATATATATTATCGATTCAAAAAATTTCTTTTTTCTGTTTATACCTCTCACTAAACTGTAATTTAAGGGTATGTTACTTTCCCTTCACGGTGAAATGCTAGCCTACTATGATTTAAAATAAACAGCAAAATTGAAGAAATCGTATTAGAAATTTTTTTACAACAAAATTTTGTTAATAAAAGTTGTTCAGAATCGCCCAAATAAGCTAAATCCAAAATTTCATTACAATCAAAAAATATTGAAAAAAATATTTTTTCTAAAAATTCATTTCTTGGAAAAAAAATTTTCAATATTTTTTGATTTTAATGAAATTTTGGATTTAGCTTATTTTGGCGATTCTGAACAACTTTTATTAACAAAATTTTGTTGTAAAAAATCCCTAATACGGCTTCTTCAATCCAAAATTTCATTACAAACAAAAAATTTTGAAATTTTTTAGAAAAAAATTTTTCAATATTTTTTGTTTGTAATGAAATTTTGGATTTAGCTTATTTGAACGATTCTGAACAATTTTTATTAACAAAATGTTGTTGTAAAAAAATCCCTAATACGACTTCTTCAATTTTGCTGTTTATTTTAAATCGTAGTAGGCTAGCATTTCACCGTGAAGGGAAAGTAACATACGCTTAAATTACAGTTTAGTGAGAGGTATAATCAGAAAAAAGAAATTTTTTGAATCGATAATATATAAACAAAATACTGGGGTGGTGCAGTCTACAGTGAGACACACTGTATATATATATACAAGGTGTTTCGAAATTCGTGCCCACGGACTGTGGGATGGTGTTATGCGACAAAAACTAAACAAAAAGTTCCTCTACCATTTTTCCATCAGACCACTATTTTCCGAGCTACCGCGGTTTTAAAAAATCTGAAAATCACAGAAAAAGGTGTTGAATCTCAGCTTTTGATTGTTTCATTAATTGGTTAAACTTAATAATAACAAATTTTTAAAAACAAAAGAATGTTCAAACTACACTTATGACGAGTACGTAATTACAACGTTTCTTCAAAATGACCGCCGTCTGCTACTAAACAAGTCTCAGCACGTCGCGACGTGTCGTTGTACTGCTCTAACAGAGTTGCGTACCATCTCCGGTGTTATTTCTCGCGCTGCCTGAAACACGCGGTTATGCAGCTCATTCAGATTGGCCACTGGTGTTTTGTAGACCAACGATATTAGGTAACCCCATAAAATGGCGTTAGATCTGGCGAACGAGGCGGCCAAGCAATTGGACCGCCTCTGCCAATCCAGTGGTCAGGAAAATAATGGCCGAGGTAGTCACGTACAATTAACGCCAAATGAGCGCCAGCTCCATCGTGCAAAACCACGTGTTTCAGGCAGCGCGAGAAATTTCACCGGAGATGGTACGCAACTCTGTTCGAGCAGTACAACGACGTGCTGAAGCTTGTTTAGTAGCAGACGGCGGTCATTTTGAACAAATGTTGTAATTACGTACTCGTCATAAGTATAGTTTGAACCTTCTTTTGTTTTTAAAAATTTGTTATTACTAAGTTTAACCAATTGATTAAACAATCAAAAGCTGAGATTCAACACCTTTTTCTGCGATTTTCAGAATTTTAAAACCGCGGTAGCTCGAAAAATAGTGGTCTGATCAAAAAATGATAGAGAAACTTTTTGTTTAGTTTTTATCGCATAACACCATCCCACAGTCCGCGGGCACGAATTTCGAAACATCCTGTATATATATATATATATATATATATATATTGCTGTAGTTATTATCTGCCAACCAGCTCAAAGCTCAACCACAAAACTGTTAATCTCACGGTTCCACTCGCGGCCTCGACTAGTTTAAAAACTGGTAAAAAAACTTTGACAAAAAAACAACACGCACAAATTTTTACTATGCTTTACTGTCACCGAAATTAGTTCTCTTTTAAAACTGCACCAACCTTTTGACAGATTTTAGGCATGCAAAAACGCCCCTGGACTGTTACTCCACAAGTATACAGACTGCACACCTCTCCTCCAGGCTGGTTCTGCTTTCCGTGTTCTGCGGTCTCTTTCCGACATGCAGTACTTTTCCATTTTAACGCCGATTAAAACTCACATTTTATTTCTTCTATAATTAACAAAAAAGAAAAGTCCTCTCCAGTTTTAAAAATTTAGTACTCGTTGACCGGCGGGGAAAGATATTATTTTGTCATGGAAACAATCTTGCCCCGACGGCGATACAAAGGTGAATCCCAATTAGCATTTAGGCCCCCCACTATAATATCACAACAATATATATAAATAGTTAATCAGCAGTCTAATCCTTGTCATATAGGGTTGTACTCGCTGGAGAACTTCCCTCACATGCCATTTTATCACCCATCAGCTGTACCTAGTGTTAGTTGTTAACAGATTGCACAATAAACTTATAACAAAAAAAAATTCTTTGCACAACCGCGAAAAAGATAGTTCAGTGCCGAGCTATTCCGCAACAAACTTTCCAAAATGTTCTGAACGAATTTGAAAATAGATTTTGCTATTACCTGGAAATCATTTTAAACATTTAATACTAATATGTTTTAATTAGAATTACAATAATTGCTTCTGAATTTTTTTAATTTTTATCATAATTATGTTGCAACGAATCAGTTAAGACAATAATTGCTACTGCTAAATAGCTTTTCAGTGAGGTATCAAAAGGTTAACGTTTTAACATTTTTTTTGAGGTAGCTACAGCCTAAGGGGTTGGATAGCGTAGGTTATGTTCTCCCCCATGTTGTAGAAACATTTTCTAGAAAAGTTCAGTATCATTTTTACTTCCAGAGATATAACACATTGTACGTTTTCAAATTGACGCCCTGTACATACATCACTATTGTAGCATAATATAAATATTATTAAGATTAGCTTAAAGGTTTTACTAAATTATACCTGTTGAAAGGCTGAAAATGTACATTTTAAATCTTTGCATACAAATAAAGCAAGGTACATGTGGATTTACGCGCGTGCAGGGCTACAACCCTCGCAATCAATACGTAAGACATGGGCTATTTGTCACGACCGTTTGATAAAATACTTTGCGCCAAAAAGATTGCACCTCGGCCTCTTATGGGAATCACTATTTATAGTATGTACTGAACCCTAACGAGCAGGGGTGCCTAGCGGGAATGGTTTAAAAACATTTTCGTCCAAACTATTAACCGCATTATTTGAGTGTATAAAATCCCAATTGGTAATTACCAGAGAAGGGTACACAAAGCTAATTGTATTTCAATCTATAAATCGCATGTTAAAACGTGGTCGGCTAGGAACAAAAAAAAATAAAATCCTAGAATTGCATCCATTAAATGTATTCCAGTATATTAATTCAAACATTGTTCAACAAATTGCGTACCTTTAAAACAATTATATTACTTTAATTATACTATAAAATTGATTGCCTTTTAATTGTAGCGTTTGCGAACAAACATTTAACAAAAAATAAATGAACACTACAAAGTACAAAATGCTAGTTTATACAGGATTTACAATTATTCCTTAAATTAATTAAAATCAGTGTACCAGCAGAACTCATTTTGGTTATATTATTTATTAATAACTCAAATACAAAACATAAACGATGGTCATTCAATTACAGTACAAATCTTATTTGGAAAAACTAGGCAACACACAAAGCTTATTATTATATACATGTTTAAGTTTTAATCTTGAATACTTTGGGAAAATACTCTCCTAGTCATTCTGATTTGGAAAAATATATACCTCTCACTTGATTCCTAAGAAAGATACAGGGTATCAAAGTTTATAAAAAAAAACAGTTTTTCATTATATTTACTAGGAAAATGCAGCAAATCCAAGCAAGTTTTGAATGCGTACCTTTCTTGTGTAGAGTTATTTTCTGAAGTTAGTTCCTCCAAATACGTCAAACAACGGCAACTTTCTAACTATATTCCGAAAACTAAAATCGTAACCTCCATGCTTATACATTTCTTTGATTGGTAAAATATTGGCAGCTAGAAGACATATTTTTACCAAAATAGGAAAATTTAGGAAAAAATAGACGATGCAATAGAACTCAGTAGAGAGAAAGAATAGATTGAGTATCCAAATAATAAAAAAATTAGTTAAAACAAAGGAGAAAAAGATTATAGAAGGAGAAAAAACAGGATATCAAAGTATATTCAATACTCTCAGGATAAAGAGCGCTATTTCATATGTGGAAATATTGAAATTACGCATAGATGGGTTCAACATTTTGAGGAAATTGTAAATGGGAAAGACGAAGCAAATGAGGAAACCGAAGAAGATGCAGAAGAAGTTAATCACAGACAAGAAGAAGTCATAGAAGAACTGCAAAGAAAGGAAGTAAGGAGATTATTAAACTCTTCAAGACAATAAAACTCCAGTTCGAGAAATTTCTCTAATTGAATTTCGACGATTTTCTCTAATAAGGCCTCCCACACATGCCATATTGTTTTCTGTTAAAGCAGTACACCGTGCACCTGGATGCGGCCATTCATAGTCCCCTCTTTTCCATTCTTAAATTTTCGGCACTATTCTTTCACAGTTGGGTACGCAATACATGCAAATCCATACACTGCTTGCATTCGCGCATGAATCAGCAATGGCTGCACATCATCATCGCATAAAAATTGTAGGACCGCACGATGATCAAACTTGGACGGATTTTCAACAACAAACACCATTTCAAAATCAATGTTTAAAAATCAGAATCAAATCCAAACTGATTAATATGTTGCTTACAAACACTACTAACATTAGCAAACGTCAATTGAATTATTGCATTTGTTTTCAAGGCTAAGTTGTTCAAAGATGGGGTTCAGATGAACAAGCCTCGTTATTAAGAATTGGTGCCTGGATTTCAAATTAGGAAGGAAGTCGTGTCAATATGCACCAGATGCTGGAGTACCAAAAACTGTTTTCATCATTTTTTTCTTCATTATCATGATCCCCGTTTATACCAATTGCGCAGTGTCGAGGAGGTATGAGGCAAAATTAAGATAGTTTGTGCTATGCAACCGGGCCCGATTCTGCGAGTTACTATGTTGGTGCGTAACCATATTTAACCTGCCTCGTGTGTACGTGTATTTTTTTGTGTAACTAACTCTTTCTTGTAACTCTTCGCGTGTGATGGTAACACGAGGAGTGGCATTAATTTGATCCACAATGGCAAATACAAACCAGGACTCAGTACCGATCACCCAGGGAATTAGAAACATTTGCGACTCTGAAGTGATTCGAACCGGGAAGCATTGGACTACTACATTCAACGCCTAACTCTCTTACCACTAAGCCTTCCTTCCCCAAATCTGTTGTCACTCAAGAAAATATTGATTTTGTCCAAGATATAGTACTGAGTGATCGGATAACTACGGTCAAATATATTGTAGAGACATGGTGTTCCTCAGTTGGAAGCGTTGAGAAAATTTTTGACGGGGAATTGGATCTGGAAAAAATATGCGCACGATGGATTCTGAAAATCTTGCCACCTGATTAGAAGCGGGCCAGGTTTCTCACTGCTGCGGATAATTTGAGATTAATAGACACGGATTTGAATGGATGTTTGGAAAAATTTGTAGGTGTAGATGAAACCTGGCTTCATCATTTTGATCCAGAGTGAAAATGGCACGCCCCCACAAAAGTCCCTTGTGAAATATAATGGCAGCAGTGTTCTGAGATTCTGAGGGAGCTGTTTTTGTTGATTATTTACCATGTGGTCACACGATAACGAGAAACATTATGCAAAACTTATACTAAAAGTTCGTGAGGCTATAAAACAAATACGGCGTGAAAAATTGAAACGCGGCGTTGTGTTCCCAAGACAACGCTCACGCTCACAAGAGCTGCGTTTCTATGGTTGCGATCCACAATGCAGGATTTAACATTTTAGAACATCATATTCGTCAGATCTGGCCCCCAGTATTCCCAAATTAAAAGAAAATCTTCGGGGAGCTCATTTTTTGGATGATGAAGGGCTGATGGCTACTGCGAATGAATGGTTTGCAGTGCAGCACGAAGAGTTCGTTTCAAATACATTCAAGCTCTGCATCATCTATACTAAGTGTGTTAACCTTTTAGGGGATTATATTCAAAAATAAAGTTTTTTCAAATGTCATTTCCTTCTACATCACGGAGAATAACTGATAAACCATCCTCGTCTATCTAAAGTGCGCTTCTGTTAATGGTTTTGACAGTAGGTATCTTAAACAATTAGCTGTTGAAAGACTTTATTACATGTCGTTACAATATACTTGATATGTATTTAATCGCCATTTGACCAGGATGATTTTAGTCGGTGTAAACAGTAGCAAAAACCATCCTGTTCAGAAAGCTGACAATCGGAATAATGGTCCTACTCTTAATACTTCTCCCGTTCAAAATTGTACTTACACAAATTAGTTTGTAATTAAATAATTCATATAAATACACCGTAAATTATTGTAAATCTTAATTAAATTCTAATGAAATGCTTTATGAAAGCAACAACCAAAAGCTAGGTAGTATTTGCAAACAGCAAATTACTAAAGTGCTAACTATCTCCCCAATATTAATAATACAAAATATATATTACCAGAGCTTACTGCAATATAACATTGCCGGCTGTCTCATTCGGTCGGCAACATTCGTTGTGGCTTTGTAAGTTTCGTTTACACGCACAAAATTCTGAATTATGGCACGCTTGAAATATTTAAAACATGAATGATTCCGGGATATTCACCACACAAAGAAGGCTTTGATCTACAGATACAACTTGTTTTTAATAGAGGAAAATGTAAAATTCATAAATAAATAATTTCATTAAAAGGCAACTCACATCTGTTCAGTCACGCAAAGGATTGTGATGTTTAATGAGTCGAAATTCGGCGGAAATTCTCTTTTTAAATCAGCGAAAAGGGGTCAAAAAGTGTTAAAATTTTTCAGCAACCTTTATTACAAAGATACATTTGGCTTATAAAAGAAACAGAACCTGCAAACGCAGAAAGCGAAGTAGCATTACTAAGGCAGAACTCCAATGTTCGTCAGGGAAGAAGAATTTCTACTTACTTTCCGATTTCATGGCATTCATATAAACTTGCCTGTTGCCTTCTGCGAGTGCCTCTTTGACAGTAACTGCAAATAAATAATTAATTAATGCGCAAATTAAAGAGCAACTGTTTGCATTATTTGATGAAACAAAATATTAGATACTAAAGAGAGCATTTTTAATTATATTTAGAACAAACTCATGTTAATTAATGTATTAGCAACAAACAAATAAAAAAAGCTGAAGGGAAAATCTGCGATTTTCCAGAATTCATTACGTAATCATATAAATATTGGGTTTCTGGGTACATTAATTTGATTTCCTTAATGACATTAGCAGGATAATTTATCACTTATGTAGTACGTACAATCAACGTTTGTGGAAGCAAAAAATCTATAAGTATACTACCAAATAAGAATGTTGCTTCTATATTCTTTTTGTTTTTACAGACTCTTGTTTAATTCCAACTACAGGGTATTAAAATATACGTATCTTTTAGAATATAATTTTGGCAATATGTTCTTATTAAATTATGTCACAGGAATACACAAATGTTTGTGTAATACAAGGGAATATCGTATTTTACTCCCTAAGTATATTTTTAATCTACTGCATTTTATTGGCTATGGTAATATCCTGAGAAACATTTGTTATGCGAATTTAAAACATAACCAGAACACAGTTGAAAAGCATAAAAAAATGAACATGTATATATATTGCTATGTACACCTTTCCAATGCTGATTGTACTAGTTGATTTCAACTCAATGCTCAATGAACTCTCACCTTACTGTTTCGCCTCGGCTTAAACTTCTCTTCTCAGGTGTTCGTGGCTTCCTTTATGCTTCTATATCTTTAAATATGTATACTCAAACACTTCAATAAAACCGCTTGTAGCATAACTTTGTTTAATTGGTTAAATCTTACAACATTTGAAATGTATAGTGCCAAATATAATTCGTTGGGTGATAATTTAAAATAATTTGATTGCTCGGGTATGATTTTCTGGGTGAAGCTAGATCACACCTCCGCTTGATTCAAATATCGGAATTCGAATGAATATTTTCCACCCTTATTTATCAAAAACCATTACAACCCTCTTTTTATAATACTTGCCCTATTGGAGCTCACCCTTTTGATCACATGAACATATCTACGTTCGCCATTCGAACTTGATTATTCCAACGCTACCTCCAATAGAACAACCATTTACAAATCTACTAGCACATGAATACCTAATGAGGAGATCCATAAGTAAAAATATGTACACCTACGATCTACTCATAAAGTTACCATAGCAATATATTATTATATAATTTTATTAAGGAGGAAAAAAATAGATAAATTAAATTTTCTTGCAATTTGCAATAATATTTTTAAATAGAATGATACCTTTTGTAAATTATGAATAATTGGGCGCCAGGTGACAAATTTAAAACTTGTCGACAAATATTAAACAAAATATACCACGGTATAGTTCTCGAGCATGATTACTCAATTCCCAGAAGTCGGTTCTATGTAACGTTTTGGATTTCTAAAAGAAAATGGACATTTAAATGAACTACCAAATACGCATCTAACTCGAGTTGGTTCAACACGTAGGCCGGTCTGCGTAGGATAACCTATAAACGCCTGTTAAAAAAAACTATAAATAAAACTCGGATAGTTTTATTTATTATTCTCTGGCGTTTCCTCTATTCTCTGGCACCCTCGTGCTTCCTGCATAGGTACGTAATATTTGATTTACCTTATTGAGCAATCTCTTTATCCAAATGTGAATATTTTCTAAGGACCGTCGATGACCTTCAACCAGCCTTCCACGCAGCGTCCCAAGCTCCGGTGCGCAGCTACTAATTATTCAAATTTCGAACGAGATTTACTTTCTCAAAACTTGTCAATTAAAAATACAAATCTTCTAATTTAATGACCATCTAAAATACCGGGTGCTTCACAGGAAAGTACGAGAGCCTACCATTCACAGAACAAGCAGCACAAAGCACATATCTGAAGGTACCTACTGCGATATCTAAATTATTCTTGACGGTCTTCTGAATCAGATATCCTGTTTCATATGTTTGGTATTTTATACTAGCCAACTTTTAAGAACTTAAAGAAGTAAGCTATACAAAACATAACTTGGAACATAGAAATTTAATATGCGGAATAAGAAACTTACATTTTTCTTTACGCAATTTCCATAAATTCGCAGAATTTCTATTAGAAAAATTTCAGAAATTGTTGGTGTGACTGTAGGACCTGTCCATAGTATTGTTCGCAATCTATGTTACAGCAAAGTTTGTTCGCAATGAATTCTTCGTCTCTTGTCTAATGAATAAAAATGCTTACGAATGGGACACCTCACAGACTATAGGCAAAATAGTGATGACTTTCTTCTGTCAATAGTTGTTGGCGAGGAAACTTGGTGCCGTTACTACGAGCTATCCAGTAAGTTATCGTCGATGTAGTGGAAACATTCAAGTTCACCACCATCGAAAAAGTTTAAACCACAACCTTCTGCAGGCAAGGTGATGTTAACATTCTTTTTCGACCATGAAGGACCCTTGTTGATAGAGTTTAAGGAACCTGGAGTAAATCTCAGTGCAAATCTGTACAGTGAAACTTTGAACAAAGTGCAAGCAATAAGACGGAAACGTCCAGGAAAACTTACGCGTTGGGTCACTTTACTACACGACAATGCTAGGCGTCATGTTGCTAATGTGGTAAAAGAAAATCTTCAACGAAAGAAATTGAGGGTTTTAGAGCATCCACCCTATAGCCCGGATTCTACGTGCTGTACGAAGTTGGAGACCATCAGTCACCCAAGGAAGGTACGCTGCCGCGTCCTCCATAATCGTGTTCAGAAGGCTCCAGGAACCACCCTGCAACCGTTGAAAGGTCTGAATTTTTCCCAATTATTTTCTGTTTGTTTTTTATCCTCGTGCCACCATAAGGCGGAAGTACAGTTGTCCGTTAAATCCATCTTGTGCTGTACCTCACTCAACTCTCAGAATGACAGTACTCGCTCAACCATATCAAACAGTCATCTCTAATTAATAATAATATCATATATATATATATATATATATTGCCATGATATTTATGTTTAATTAATGCTATTATTATTAAATATTTGTTATATGTCTGTATCATGCCTTAAACTACACTAAAATATCTTCGGAAGGACTGTTATATTAATAAAAGGATATTTATAGGTTATAATTTCCATAGTTTAACCTGAAACATAGTCTAGACAGATTAACAATGTCGTAATTTATTTCAATTAATGTAAAATTATGGTTAAAAAGTGTTTTTATAAACCTGTCTTATGTAAGAAGTGTTTCCGATGCTTCGTACGTCACATCATTTAAGGAAATATGTACTCCGAGTGCGATTTTGCAGTATTTGGTTAATTGTAATCCTGTTGTGTAACTTGTTGCTCGTTATGGCTGATGATAGGGGTCTTTGTGGACTGTACCGGAGCCCTATAACTCAAAAATGGCAGTTATTGTAAGTTTATAGAAGAAATGTAAATAATTTTCATGTAAGTTGTGTTATATTAGCTAAATAGGTTGTATATTGTATCTGGGAAGGCATTTGTTAAGTTTCTTTGACGATTTAGATTGTTTAATTTTACTATAATTGCGTTTTTAGGTAAATTTTGATAAAGTTAGGTTAAATTTAGAATTTTATTATTTGTGTTGTGAATAAGTCTTTTATAGGAGGTTTTTGTGTTATAAAACATGTATAATTGTTCAAGGGATATGTTAAGTGTGTTTTTTATAGTTTTTAAAGTCATTTTGGAATATTTAACAATAATTTAAAAAAATGTAAAATTTGTCATTTCAAATATTGGCTTGTTTGGTGTCTAAATTTGTCAAATAATTCAGGGATTTCGAATCTGAAATTAGTTTTTAGATAGGACTTTTCATAAGATAAATATTAATTATTTAAATTTTTAATTATAAATTTCATTGGATTTTGTTTTGTATTCCATCCTTGTTTTTTTTAATGTTGCCAAGAAACGATGTGATTTTGTCAGTTTCAATAGAGGTTTCTGGCAAGAAAAATTGAAAACAGTACCTTTATGGCCACCGTATAGAATGCACGCAAGTTGTATCAGCGTTAAAAGTAATTTAATTTTGTATAAAAAAGTTTTTGAGGTTATGTGATTTATTTACGAAATGTCAACAGTGTTTAAAATTTGTAATTAGTGAACAATATATGTGTTTATAATAATAAATTAAGTTACCTTGATTAATTCAATCAAAGTGTGTTTAATTTTGTGGAATTCTTCTAAAAGAAAAAATTAAAAGAATTAAATTGAAATCTATTAATAATAACTTATTAAAAAAAATTCTTCAATTCAAAAATATATGATCTGAATTCATGAACTTACCGTATTTAATTCGAACATAGAAGTGAATTATTACTGTGCTTCTGTAATTTAAATATTTAAAGTCACGAACTATCGAGTAATGAAAGCTTGGTGCTGACATATTCAAAACCAACTGATCCAGTCTAGACAACGAGGCGTTCAAGCAGTAAATATGCAGGTGTTGCAGTTTTAGAAGAATTTGGTGTCTACATTACCATAAAAGGGATTGGATGCTCAAGCTAAGTTTGAATTTATTTATGTATTTTAATTGTTTCACAATTTGTTATTTAATCAGCGAGGCCACGATAATAAACCCTGAGATTATGAGTTTAAAAATAGAGGCTATGGCAATTAATTTATGTTATTTAATTTGAAGAAAATCAAATTTGGTGCCCAACACAAAATTATTTTATTTACAATTAATTTAATAATTAAATAATTTATTATTTATAATAAAAATTCAGAGCAATATATATATATATATATATATATACATAGTAGCACTACAGGCCCATGGCTTGATAGCATATCTGCTGCCATTTTTACGGCTGTTTGCCCTTCTTTTGCAGTCTACAACACCATCTCTTCCTTGGCCGTCCTCTTCTTTGGGATTGCCCCCCCCCCCCGCCAGCTTTCTCTCAAGTACCTTTCTAGGAATTCTTTCTTCGCACATTCTCATAATGTTCCCTAACCATCGTAATCTTTGTGCTTTAATCACCCCAATTATGTCAGCTCCATCATTAATAATACCACCAATAAAAATTTAGATATTACAGTACCTTGTAATATGTGTTTTCGGTTAACTACCTATGTTTGGAATGATAGGCCGGTACTCTCACACGAATCACGCTGTATATCAGTATAGTATATTGAAAACATTATTAATTGAGTGCGTTGTCTCCTACGAGATGCCATCTTCTCTGCTATGCCTGTGTTGCGCGTTTTAAAGTATCACAGACATAGAGGTCCTACAGCTTAACGTGGACTCCAAACTACGGGAAGTGTAAACACTTATACTCCAGAGAAAGTTTACTAGGTATACTTTGCTGATTTGCCATTACCTTGCGAGCTTTATATCATATGTAATAAAGTATTGGTAGGTGCAACTAAACTACATACTATTAATGATTATGGTTCCAAATAATAGTAATAAATAAATTTAAATAAATTACAGCATTCCCTACATAAACAATCAAGCAGAAGCAGTAATTTCAACATAACGTTTTTATTTTCATTACAATCTTATACTTACTTTCCATTTACTTTTAGTAATAAACAAAATTTAGTTGTAATATATATTGGAATTCAAAATGTCCGTGCTTTCGCTGTGGTTTTCAAAGTATAATTGTTGCCGAGTGTAAATCCGACTCCATGTCCTGAGTAATGTAGTGAACACGGCGTAGTTATTAGGAGAACGCTAGTAGAAATGCATTTATTTCGCTCTGTTGCACACAAGTGAAATTTTTGACGAAAATTTAGTACATATTATGGCAGAATATGTCATTTACAGGCTCACACATAAAAAGCCAGAGAGAATGCTTTCTTGTGGTTAAAGCTATAAATTTTAAATACAGGTACCCTTTCAGGAATTTTCATTCGGCAACAAATAAATGGGAAGAAATCCTGTCTAGACGAATTTATTACATAAAGCTGGGATTTGAAAGCATTAAAAGGAACAGGAGTTAGAGGAATTCAGCAAATTAAACCGAAGGTTGTTTTGAACACATTTATCATCTCTTAATTAAATATTTAAATGTAGTTTCATTATACCATATTAACTAAAATAACAGCTATGTATTTTGAAACCTCAGCTTTTGCCAACATTGTTATACTTATAAGCAATATATTTATAAATACATGACTTTCTGAAATTTCTTTAACTTAATATATTTTTAAAGTGGGTTATTTTCACGAAATTAAAAAGTGTAATTCAGTATATTAAGAGAACAGAAAGTATTGCAACCATTTCAAAAAATTGTGTATAGGATAACACGCTAATAAGTTGGCAGTTTTAAATGTAAAAAGCCCAAGGCGTACAAACCCTTTTTTATCATTCGGCGCTGTGACGTCTAAATTAAAAGATTCTCTGCATAAACGGAGCTTCAAAAGTAGATTATTAAAGCAACGTTCTCTTCGTTATTCTCGCTTTCACCCTTTGTCAGCTGCTGTGATTTTGTAATACCCTACGCTTTGAAATGGAGATATATATGTTTCAAACACTCCACGCATTTTACTTGCGAACCGCAATTTAAAGTGAAATGTGAAGGTCTATATACAAAAGGCGCGCTGTAATTACATTTTAATGCATTTCTAAATGTACATATCACAAACTAACGATACCCTATTATACGAGTGGAAAGTGCGTACGAGCAGCAGTACTAGCAGCAAAATGTTCAACGCTGGCAGCGACAACCTCGGGAGTTTGAAGAAGATCACCATGGAGGAGGACGTGTTGGAAAGCTGGGGATGAGGCATCGAAAGCAACTGGTAGAGCATTAATTAATGGCTGTTGTACGAATACGTAGGGGAATAAGATTTCCATTTCCACTGGTTTAGGTGGAGCGGCCAATTCTGCGGCGCGACGAACAGAAAGACGAGCAACTTTAGTATAAACAGAGCTCGGAAAACTATGCACTATAAAATCGGAAAATATGCAATGTATTTAGCTGCCCCAATATGCAATTGAAATTAAATTTGTGTAACAAAAGTAAGGCGTACGCAGTTGAATATTTCAATAATGTTTGCGTGTATTGTATGCTAAATAAGAACACGATTAATACTACCTTTGAAAGAAAAGTTTACATCACAAATTTGTTTTTTATTGAACGAAATGCATAGAAATTCAAGATATTATAGAGCGTATAGAAAGAGAAAGCGCGACATTAGGTCTTGAACTAAACATGTCTAAAACAAAGATTTTGATTATTGATAGACCGCAAAACAACAGACCCGATATACAACGCATAAACAGATAGGACGTAGTACAACAATGCATGTACCCTGGATCACTAATAGCAAACGACATTCAACAGAAAAAAAATCAGGAAAAGATGCGAAATGGCTAGAGTGGCTATGAAGAAACTAACACGAATATGGAAAGATACCAACATATCTAAGGAAATAAAATGCAGACTGGTACAATGTCTGAGCTTCCTTATTCTAACATACGGTGGCGATTCCTGGACTTTCAGACAGTAAGAGAGGAAGAAAGTTGATGCCACAGAAATGTTCTGTTGGCGGAGAATGCTGAACGTTTCATGGACAGAATATCGAACAAATATATCAATACTCCACGAACTTAACTTCAAAACGCGTCTATCGAGCGAAATACAACTCGAAATATTAAGATACTTTGAACATATGATAAGGAAAGAACCTGAAAACATGGAAATATTAGTAATATAAGGGAAGGTGGAAGGAAAAAGATCTAGAAGCCGATCACCTACCAGATAGATAGACCAAGTAACCAAGCTAACCGGGAAGGCTATGCATGCACTCACGATCGAAGCAAAATGGAAAGAAACAATACAAGACGCCGCAGTGGCCACTACATTCCCTACTGGGAATTAAGAGGAGGAAATGCATCAGCAATCGAAAGATTCTATAAGCTAATTGTTTGATTAAGTTTGTCGATTTGAAGAGGTTAGCACCCAGCGATGCTTCCTCTCCGTCTTCTCCATCTGTCGAGGACGTTGAATTCACTGTGGTGGATTTTCATTATAGTAGGACCCGGGGCCAATTCCTCTTAAGTCGCCGAAAATACCGCTGCTGCGTTCATGGTGTTATGGTGTTGTTTGAATGGCCTGTAAGTTCGTAATTACGTCACAGACGTATGGAAAGCGGAGGTATTTAAACCTCTTTGAGCCAGTCGGGCAGAACGACGGAGTTCTGGTTGGCTGTCACCGTTGGGCAAAGACGGATCCGGTGGAACGTGATCGCGTGATCGATGATGCGTAGGAGTCTTTAGAGGATAAACTACTGGTGTCCAAGCTTTACTCAAGCTTTACTGAGTCTAAAACCATCCTCCCTGTTTATGTTGTTAGGTTGTTTTTCAATTTCAATTGCTTCACGTATGATACGAGGGATGTAATGAGGCATTCTGGCGAGTACACGAACATTTTCAAAGTCCATCGAGGATGTTCGTACTCAAACGGGAACACTTGACCAATTTAGAAAAAAAAAGCCAAGTTCCTGGCAGAGTCTGTATGAAGAGTGTGCTTCGACACGTACCAAGTAGCACCCATAAGTATTCTTAATATCTTGCATTGCAATCTTGGTAAGATGTCGATATTGGAATAGCTATAACAGCCCCATAACTCGCATCCATACGTCCAATTAAGGCGTATAAAGATTTTCTACACACCAAGCTTTTTTTTCTGTTGCTAGGGGAGACATCCGATCTATAAGTTAACACATATTTTTGATTTTTAGATCTATTGCCCTACGCTTCTTTTGTATGTGTTGTTCCAAGTTAGGCTTTTGTCCCACTGCAAACGTAAATACGTAATTCCTTCGGATTGTGGTACAGTGATGTTAATGGTAACTGAAAAACATGATCCCTTCTCGTTGCAAATGTGATACGTACAGATTGTGCTTCGTTCAACCTAATTCTCCACTAGTCTAACACAACCATTGAACAATAAAATTAGGAATATTATTGTAAAGAAATGGTACTCGTCCTTGCAATGCTGACCAATTCAATATATCTATCAACGATTATACGCTTGACTTTTTAGATAAGTAAAGTACACCAGTCATTATTTACAAAATAATAAACTATTCGATATATTTCAAAATTGTCTATTAAGAAAGCTTGCCGCCTATTGCAATTCCAACAACCCATCATCGTTTTATTGGCTATCCAGGTTTATCAACTACCACATACCACCTACAAAATACTACTACGAAGAAAAGGCCAATTGTAATCCCTACAGATGTCAAGTTAAACATTTAAAAGTAAGCGTTTTGTTTTTACACTAAAAGATAAATTGTAAGCTATTTTTTTTCTCATTTATTCGTACTACCGTAGGAGAGAAACATTTTCTTCTAATTTAATAAAAAAAGGTTTCTACTATTGAATAGAACTTTACAAGAATTCAGTGAGGTATCTTGAAATTTTTAGTTGGAGTAACTAGCCTAGGGGATTGAATAGGGAAAGTTATCTTATAGTCATAATGATTAGCCTCCATCTTACAGAAACGGTTTCTCGAAATTTTCAGTATCTGTTTTATTTCCAAAGGTATAACATATTGTGCGTTTGCTGATTATCACGCCGTAAATAATTTACGTTAGGGGTGTTGCAATACCGCTTATACTGACGATTCTGGAAGACACAAAATCTAATTTACTATTGATATTATTTATATATATTGCTATGTAAACTCTTAATAAATATAAATAAACAAATAGCCCCACGTTGGCTTGCGTCAAAAAGATGCTATGTATGTTTGAATATAAAAATATTATTAATTACATGAATTTTCTTTACCTCGGCTAGCTCATAAATTAAATTTTTAAATTGGTTGCGCCAGGGTTTTTGAGTTCGTGGCCTCGCTACTGATAGTCATAAAATTCCAATAATAAAAGTATTTGCAAATACAAGTATTAAACCAAAATAGACTTATCTTAATCCAAACTGTTGAAGTTTAGTGTACATCAAAAATGTTGCCGTCTAATGTACACCAATTTTTCCTGGAATGCACTGTCAGCTGAATCCCGCCAATTTCATCCAGACAGCCTTACTTCTGGTAGCATATTTGACCTCCCACTCGTACAAATCATCAAATTATTTAATTAAAGTGTTGTATAATTTCCAGTGAACACCTCCAAATTTTATTATACTCTTATCACTTGATGTAGGTAAGTTGTTTATTCTTTAAATCGTAGTAATGAACTCACTTTTAATTTCACTTTTTATTTTAGGTTATGAGGACGTTGAAATAAATAACTCAGTTTAAACTTAGACTGCAGGTAAAAAATGTAATCTTAATTTTAAATAAACGTTTAACACTCAGTAATATTATAACTTAATTGAAAATTGTTTACACTTTATAATTTTCATAAAATATAAACTTTGAAGGTTTTTATTTTAAGAAGATTGAAGCCACGCCTACTTTTAAACGAATTTGATCTTTAATAACTTAAAATTTAATTTACAGAGAACCAGAAAATGCGTCCTTCTGCTTCAAATACAAAAAAGCAACTAACTTCCAAAAATCATACCAAATTGGACGTTTTACGCAGATGAATAATTAAAATGGACCAATCAAAACGCTTAAAATTATTGTTTACATATTCAATTGTTAATTAACATTTTAAATTTACAAAATACAAGAAAATTAAATTATGATTCGAAAAACTAAATTCATATTTATGATCTTCATAAAATTACGATTCTTTTAGTACCAAATATGACAACATTTGAATTAAAAAAAAATTTCAAGTATATAAATATTTAAAATATCCAAAATTTAACAATAAATGCATAAAATTATGAAAATCATAATCTAAATTTTACAATACAATTATATGCAAGAAAACATCCTTCTCAAATACTAATAATAATATAAATACCAAAAACAAGGTTCTAACCTTCAAAATCAATAATTTCAACTAATTTTCTTCTTCTTCTTCTTCTTCTGTGTATAGGCCAATGGCCTGTTAATTACCTACAATGCAGTAGGTTCTATGAGCCCTCTTTGCACGTATGCCGGGCAGGAGGCTAGCCTAACCCGTCGAACAGAGAAGAGAAGTTCCACTACAAGGTTAACGATTGTCAACGATGTTTGTAAGACAACCGGGACCGACGGTTTTACGTACCCTCCGAAGCACGATCGGTTGCATATGCCACTATATTGGTCAACCCATCTAAGTACTGACCGCGCGGATTGTGTTGGACTACGAATACCGTTTGACCGGCGTCCGCAGCGCTCCGCTAAACTAATTTTCAATATTAGTTAATAAATAATCTACTTCAACAAAACAAACGTGCTTTAACACCTTCCTCAAACAACATACAAACTATTTACAACAATATTAATACCATAAAATACAAATACAACTTGTCACACAAATATTTACAAGACATAAACCAACAATAATCAAGTTTTTTATGTTCTAGGGCTCCCTTATTTGCCCACAGTACTCAAATTAACGTCCCACGTCTCACTACTATGTTTTAACATCATTCTCTAAGGAATGTTTACTCACAAGATCAATTTCAATCCAAAAGTAGCACTATGCAGCACTTTTCGAAGACCGTTCAAGACCTTATTCTCTTAGGTATCCAATTATCAATTTTAATTAATACAATCTTTTAAATACCCTTTCTTACATGATAATGAAACTAATTAAAAACAAGTTTAGGTAAAACCAATCTTCCAATCATCAAAATAGTATCCTTTTATACATACATAAGGTATTACGAATCCAAAAATCACCTCATATTTGGGTTATCTCATAAGATCAATATAGTTTAAGTATAGTTTATAATAATAATATTATATAGGGTAAATAACACAGCAATATATATATATTGCTATGTAACTTGTCTATAAATATAAATAAACAAATAGCCCCACGTTAATGGTGACAAAATAAATGCTATGAATATGTTCATAAATAAATAAATGAATTTTTTTTTACCTTGGCTAGCTCAAAATTAAATTATATACGTTGGTTACGCCAATAACACAAATTAAAACAAATCAATTTCTTAATATCCCAGCATATAAAAACCATAAATATCTCAAGGTAACATTTCGTGACCTCGCTACAGATATTTATAAAATTATAAAGATAAGTAAAACACATACATATAAAACTTAAAAAGAGTCTTATCTGCAATCCAAAATGTTGTCGCACAGTGTACATCTGAATTTTTTATAACTGCAACTGATGCATGAATTTGACCTTGTTGTGTCTGATCCGAACTATATCTCGATCACTGCAGCTCGTAACGGCTTCCAGAATCGTTGAACAAGAACTTAAACTTTTGTGAAGTGTTTAGAATTTTCCAAAATTATACTTTGATCTTTTAGTATAATCTCATAACTTATTACAGGTAACTTGACCTTTCTTTATAATGAAGTAATGAATTCTCTTTTAATTTTATATTGTTTGGGTTTTGAGCTTCCAATTCAAGGTTAGTTTTATATTTAAATAATTAAACACGTTATATCCTTTAACTTTGAAATTATATAAACATCTTTGGAAATAAAATTAACCTCACAAATATTCATGTAAACAAAATTGTAGCCACACCCACATTTAACAAATTTCAACCTTAATGATTTAACATTTTAAAATTTTAAAGTAAATGAAAATACGTGCATCTACTTTGAGTGCTAATAACCAACTAAAATTCAAAATTGGCCAAATTTGGTACCTTCACGCTCACCTCAACTTAAAATGGACCAATCAAATAGCCCCTGTTAATGAAAATTATAATAAACATATGATTTACAACATTTTAAACTTACACATTACAAGATTAATACTTAAAATTTTACCAAACAAAACTTATATCTATAATCTTTGACAATTTACAATTCTTTTGATACCAAATACTTTAAAATTCAAGACAAAAAATTTACATGTGGATAAATACCCAAAATACATCAGATCAAATATAAAATTACTAAAAACAGCTACAAAACCCTTCAATACAATTAACTACACACAAATACAACCTTTACAATTACTAATAACAATATAAATAACCAAAATTCAATTATAACCTCACAAATAATATATCCCTCTAATTTCCATAATTTGCAAATAAATAACAATATTCAACTAAACAAAATAGCTTCAATACTGTCCTCATACAACAGATAAACTAATTAAAACAATAGTAACATCTTGCATTTCAAATTAAACTTGATACACACATATTTACAAAAATATAACCCAATAATAATACAATTTTTATGTTCTAGGGCTCCCTCACTTGCCCAAAATAACCAAAACAACGCCTACTTCGCACTTAGACGTTCATTTTCTTATTTCATAAGGAATATTCACCAGAACTTCACTTAGGACACTAACAAACCACATCGTAGTATCATCCGAAGATCGTAAACTACCTTTTACTCTTATTAGGTATACATTTGTCATATTTAATCATCGTAACTTCTCAAATAATCTTCTTTGCATGATAATGAAACTAATTACAAACAATTTCAGGTAAAATCAAGCTTTCCATCATCAAAATAGTATCATTTTATACATACGTAAGGCATTACGAAGCCCCAAATCACATCATATCAGGGTTATCTAATAAGACCATCATAGTATAGGTATAGTTTATAATAATATAAATATAGGGTAAATAGCATAGCAATATATATATATAT